>JAXGGA010004045.1:0-93492 GCA_038373865.1 Uloborus plumipes | reverse complement strand
AAAATATGTTCTCTTTTTTGATGTTAATAGAAGAAAACAGCATTTGCGGTTGCTTTTGATTCTGTTGTAGAACTTTGAAATTTCTTTTTTAAAGAAGAGTTTGGTATTACTAGTCGGTTCAAGCACTGAATTTTTAATAGACTTTAATTTATTATTACTTGCTTTTTCCTTTCTGAATATATGTAGAGATTCCTTAGTTCTGTTTTTTCTTTCTATAAGTTTCTTGTTAATCTTACGTGTGAAACAAGACATTAACTTTTTTTATGAATATTTGAAAAACTAAAAAAAATCTTGGTTTAAGAGGATAGAAAAGTCGTCTCAATGTTGCTAAAGTTTCTGACATACTTGTTGTCTTTGTGTTTTATATTTTGTTTTCTAAAATACTGATGCACAAGCAGCGTTATATCTCTTTTATCTGCACAAATGAAATTGCATTACTTATAAAAATTAGTCTTTTATTCATGCAATAGGCTAATTTCGTTACAAGTCCAAAATTTTAAAAATATCAATTGTTTCCAATCCGTACAAACAAAACATCTTATGGCCAAACCACGGTAATTACATTACAATATCCACGGATAAAAATGTCATGTGGTTTAGAATATTCTTACATCATTTTTATATCGACGAGGCTTTAATAATACTTTATGTTGTGTGTGTGTGTGTGTGTGTGTGTGTGTGTGTGTGGTGTGTGTGTGTGTGTGTGTGTGGTGTTGTGTGTGTGTGTGTGTTGTGTGTGTGTGTGTGTGTGTGTGTGTTGTGTGTGTGTGTGTGTTTGTGTGTGTGTGTGTGTGTGTGTGTGGTGTGTGTGTGTGTGTACGTGTTTTCCTTAAAATCGTGTTTAAAAACTATTCAACTTTTGATGCTTCTGTCGCGAGTTATGCTTTGAGTTTTTTGAATTTTGGGCTTTTAGTGTCAAATCTTGTAAAATGTTTTGAATAAAGGATTAAAATAAACGATTAGAATAAAAGATAGAATAAAAGATTAGAATAAAATATTCTAAAAGAAACAAAACTTCTTTTAAAAAAATCACGCTCTTGTAGTTAAACTGTAATACAAATTTTAAACATAACTATTTCTTTAGGTTACCGTTGTAAAAATATACATTAAGAGAAATTAATACTGTGCTCTCAAAAAATCTTTCTCTTTAAACAAATAATTGCATCAAGAAAAAAAATAATGAGAAAAAAAATATTTTGGTGCTAGATCCAATTTTTTTTTCCCCCATGAATTCAAATATGCTTCTAAATTTTCTTCATGGAGTAAAGAAAATCTCAGAACCTTTCATTATCAATTGCTGTTTTACGTTTTCAAATCTGATATAATGTTAAATCATGAATGTCTAAGAAAAAAGAAAATTGCTATGCCTTGAGAAAATTAAACAGACTTATGCAAGAATGATTGTTGCGTTGCTTTGTTAAGAAAAATTCAATGTTAAAAAAATAAAGAAAACAACATGGTGAAGAAAAGAAAATATTTCGATACCAAGCACAATTATCTTCTTTTCATAAATTCAATTAATATGATGTATAACTTTTGCTTCGGGAAATTAAAAAAGGTCTAAATCGCATTAAATTATTGAACTTTTTAATAGATTTTCAAATGTGATATAATGATGAAAATTATTATCGTAGAGGGAATAAATTTACAGCTAAAGAAGTGATTGGTGGAATAACTGAAAAACTCATTGGTTTATTTACAACAATGATTTTTATAATTTAAAATTTACATCCTTTCTGTTTAATACGGCTTTTATTTAGTTATATCTTCTTCTTAGTTAGCTTTTCAAAAAAAAAAAAAGAGCAAAATCATTAAAACGTAATTTTTAAAATATAAAGATACTTAACATGAAAAATTAGGTACTATATATTTGGAAACGATTATGGAAGAGCTCAGACATTTGCCCCAAAAAACCTAAAATGATAAAAACTCTTTGAAAAATAGTAAAAAAAAAATAAAAGAACAGCTGAAAAGCAGAAAGGAGTCTAAACAGCGGGGAAGGGGGGGAAAAACAGGTGGGTAAATCTTTGACTTAGTCATTAGCTTGAAAAGTTTATTTACTCAACCGCTTAAATAAGCGACGAGTCACCCTTACCTTATTTCTCCCGTTTATTTTCAAGTATTATCAGAAAATAGTATTTGACTTTTAAAATCAAAAAATTTCTATTGTTATGTTTTCCTAACTTAAAACTAAGATATCGATTTTTTCCCACAAGCATCCAGTATCATGAACCAAACTCACAAATATCTGGAGCATTTATTTTATCAATGTTTTACATTGAATTGTATCATACATAGTTAACAAATGACATTCTAAATGATTCCTGATAATTTAAATTTCAGCTACGCACTAACTTAATTTATGATTACCAAACGCAACAAACAAGTATTCCTTATCAAGTAATAAATCGCATGTGATGCTAAAAAGAAGATAAAACCAACTGCAGGATTTGAATTGTCTGGTAAACTCTATCCAGGCGACAAATGCGATTTGACAGAAAGGAAGAGCGAAAGCCAAAGTTCTCCTCCGGCAGAGACATCTTAAGAAGAGGAAAGCTTTCAGGTCAATCGCATTGTCAGATTAATCCTCTTATTCTTAATTCACTTCTAGTACCCAGAGAATTATATTTGAATTAAAGTGTCACTCAGAAGCAAATGAACGATTTTGAGTTTACCATGAGCTTCTGTATTGCCAGGTACTGCTGTCTGAGCGTCGAGGGGAGGATGTATGGTATATTTTGCTTTTTCGATGAAGGAGAAATTGGGTGTGTCGTTTATTTACTGAGAAAATTTTAATGATGGGTGAATTCCCAAGCAAATATGAAGGAATTAGTTTTAGAACTTCTGTATTAAGTTCAAATTGCCCCAGTTTATGATGTATTACAGCTCGCATTGAAATTGAAAAAAAAAAAATTACAAAGGAAAGGAGACAAAAAATATATAAAAAATATATTATATAATATAAATATATAAAAAATATATATTTATATTATAAAAAATATATATTTATATTATAAAAAATATATTTTTTTTGTTACAAGCATCCAGTGAAATGAATAAACTCACAAATATCTATAGCATTCATTTTATCAATGCTTTGCATTAAATTATAGCTCACACAGTTAGCAAATGAAATTTTAAACGATTCTTCACAGTTTAAATTTCCAATATGCCCAAACAAACCAAATTTATTATTACCAAACGCAGCAAAACAAGTATTCCTTATCAAGTACAGTCGAACTCGCTTATAACGAGCATGAAGGGACCGTAATATGTTGCTCGTTAAATCCGAGTGCTCGTAATAAACGGGTCCTTACGGCCGATGTGTAACCAGAAGGGGTGGGGGCTTGGGAGGTCAAATAATTGAGTTTACTTATAATATAATTAATACTTACTTTAATTACATCAATGGAGTTAATTAAAAACTGTTCTTTATTAAATGACAATTACTCCCCCTCCCCCTCAACCAGCAAAAAGTTCCTGGTTGCGCTACAGTCTTAAAGGGAAGCCCTACCTGTTATACCAGATTCGTGAACTATTGGCACTGGAACGCTGGTTGAATTTTTCATACAAAAGTATTGAACCGCAGGGGGGAAATAAAGATAAGACAGGAATAAGACTAGAAAGATGAGAAAAAAAGACTGCAAGACAGAAAAAATTGCTCGTTAAAACCGGGTCTTGCTCGTTAAAAACGAATTCTGTTCCATAGACTTAACATTGATCCAACCAAATATTCTCGTTTCCCTCGTTAAATCCGAGTTCTCGTTATATCCGAGCTCGTTATAAACGAGTTTGACTGTAATAAATCGCATGTGATGCTAAAAAAAGATAAAACCAACTGCAGGATTTGAATTGTTTGGTGAACTCCATCCATGCGACAAATGCGATTTGACAGAAAGGAAGAGCGAAAGCCAAAGTTCTCCTCCAGCAGAGACATCTTAAGAGGAGGAGAGCTTTCGGGTCAATCGCATTCTCCTCTTATTCTTAATTCACTTCTAGTTCCCAGAGAATTATATTTAAATTAAAGTGTCGCTCCGAAGCTAATGAACGATTTTGAGTTTACTATGAGCTTCTCCATTGCCAGGTATTGTCGTCTGAGCATCGAGTGAGGATGTATCATATATTTTGCTTTTTGATATAATAGAAATTGGGTGTATCGTTGATTTACTGAGAAAATTTTAATGATGATTGAATTCCCAAGCAGTGAGGGAATAGTTTTAGAACTTCTATATTAAGTTCAAATTGCCCAATCGGCAAGTAAAAAAATACCAATACATTGACAAGTAGACTCCAATAAATGATATTTTACAGTTCGCATTGAAATTGGGGAAAAATACTGGAAAAGAGAAAAAAAATATATAGAAAGAGATCCTTTTTGTTACAAGCATCCAGTATCATGAACCAAACTCACAAATATCTATAGCATTTATTTTATCAATGTTTTACATTAAAGTTTATCACACATAGTTAACAAATGAAATTACAAAAAATTCCCGACAATTTAAATTTCAAATATGCACAAACTTATTTTATGATTACCAAACGCAGCAAACCAGTATTCCTTATCAAGTAATATATCGCATGTGATGCTAAAAAGAAGATAAAACCAACTGCAGGATTTGAATTGTTTGTTAAACTCTATCCAGGCGACAAATGCGATTTGACAGAAAGGAAGAGCGAAAGCCAAAGTTCTCCTCCAGCAGAGACATCTTAAGAAGAGGAAAGCTTTCGGGTCAATCGCATTGTCAGATTAATCCTCTTATTCTTAATTCACTTCTAGTACCCAGAGAATTATATTTGAATTAAAGTGTCACTCCGAAGCAAATGAACGATTTTGGTTTACTATGAGCTTCTCTACTGCCAGGTATTGTCGTTTGAGCATCGAGTGAGGATATATCATATATTTTGCTTTTTTTTTATCCCAGAGAATTTGAGAATACTTCATTTATTCACTGAGAAAATTCTTATTATGGGTTAATTCCCAAGCAAATATGAGGGCACAATTTGAAAACTTTTATATTAAATTGAAATTGCTCATTCGATAAGGAAAAAATTACCAATACATTGCCAAGTGAACACCAGCTTGTAAAGTTTCAGTTTGCTCTAAAATTGACATGCGAGAGCACAAAACATATTACATAATTAGTACGTTTATGTGGTCATTTAAAACTATTTTTAAACCATATTGGATATTATTTAGTTTATTCTGGTTCATAAATCTTACTTTATTATGTATTTAAAATTGGAGAACACATTTTATTTGTTCAATAAAATTCGTACATTAACAGCCTCTGTAGCCCTATTTAAAATTATGGGCCATTCCATGAAAAGTGAAACCAATTGGTCAAAAATTTATATTGAAGTTATGTTGCTATGTTATACATTATTTTAAAGCTTAAGATGTATATTTTAAGAATCCTGCATTGGTTTTTTGGTGAGAGTTAGAATAACACTTGTTTTCTTAGTTGGAAGTACGATATTCACGAACTTTTAAAAAATCAGAAAAAAGAACACATTTTCAAATGCATATTTCTCATCGAAAAATAAAAACAAAAATAACTACTTGTAGCACAATTTTAACTACTAAGATGGTACTATAATAATATGCATTCATTAATTTCTTTTGAATTGATCTAAATGGTGTAATTGAAGTTTGAGAAAAAGAAGTTTGATGTTACGTCTGTAACAAAAAAGAAGCAAAAGGTGTCATTACGTCCTAAAAAATCAAAATTGAAAAAAACCCTTAATGGTCCTTTTAGCAAATTCTTTGAGTATTCGCCCACCATAGTTAAAAATATTGCAACTGATTTAGTTTTTAAATAAGTGCTGTTACAGACGTAACATTTCGGACATAACAAATGGCTCTATGTTACGTCCGTAGCAAAAGTAAATTTCCAATTAAATAGGTAAAAAGCACAGGATGAGCAATACATGTATATAGCATAATATGGTACGAGTACTAAAGTTTCTGGTATTCTGATTTTGAAATTTTTAATTATATCGGCATGTAATTGAAATTTATTTCTTAAGATTAATGAAATCACATATGGTATAACTGATTATAATTTATACCTCAACCGGCATTTTTTTTTTTTTGCTACGTCACATGGAAAGGGAGCTGTGGATGGAGTTGGGGGTATGGTCAAGCACCAGGTTTGGCAGAGAGTAAGATCTAGAACAGCATTTGTCAACGACGCTCTTTCCTTTTTTCAGTGTGCAAACTCCATTGCAGATAAAGTTAAAATTATTTATATGCCCCAGGAAAATGTTTTAAAGCTGACGTTAAAGTTGGAAGAACGGTGGGCTAACATCGCGAATTTGCCAAAAGCCCGCGAAATGCATTGTTTTCGAACATAATACGAAAATGTCGTTCGAATTTCGAGAACGTCGGACGAAAAAGGACACATTTTTTCATTCAAAAAAAATTATCAAAATTGACCAACTGCCACCAAGAAGGTTAAATTTTAGTTTGGTACTAGTATTCTGCTATATCATCCAACATTTTCAAATTTTTAAGTTCTCCTAAGACCAATCACTGATTCCAGGGAGGAATTTACTTTTCCTGGTTTTGTTTATGTAGCAGCCCCATTGTGCATTAATTTTAAGAATACAAATAAATAAATTTGTGTGAAGGCCCTTCTAAACTTTTCTCGTGTCAATCTTTATTGGAAATAATTGTCTTAAGATGCATTAATTTATTGTTACATATTGACATATCGGCATATGCTCTCAACTCCACCAGGCTTACCCAAATTTTCTAAAACTGTTACAGTATAACTTAAAATATTCAAATAATGTGTTAATTAATGCTACTGTATTTTTTTAGCACAAAAATCTTTGTTTATTCCTGCTTTAAAATACTGTTTTCTACTTCCAAATCAGAGATGTTACGTCTGTAACACCACTTTGTTTCGTCCGTAACAAGTTTATGAATTTTTTTCACAAATTCGGCAGTCAAAATCCACACAATCTTTATGGTTTTAGAAAGCTTGAAGTCTCTAGAACACGTATTTTAAAAAAAGTTCAAAATTTCCGTATAATTCAGAGGAATATTGTAAGTTGTATGACATAGTCGAGTTTTTGCTGTTTTGTGAATTACGTCTGTAACAGGCAGTTTTTAATTTCTGTATTTTTTTGTAATTAAACAATCTGCACGCAAATTTAATGTAGCGTAAACATCATCAAGTTACACTACAGAAAAAAAAAATTGAAGACTTTCATCAGCCCGAACCAGAATTATTTGTGTTCGAAGTCTGCGATTGTTACGTCTGTAACGATGGAATTGCCCTTGTTTGAAAGGCTTAATATTTTTCTGGTGTTAGATTTTACCCATACGTAAAAAAATGAAGGTCGACATTTAAGAATAAAGAAAGCTGAAAAGTAAGGACCACCCTGATGGGCAGCTTAAGGAATATTTTCATATGAACATCAATGTAGAATTTCATTACTTTTCATCTGCCCTTTTGCATAATAGAAAATTAAAATAGTTTTAGATTCGCTATATTTTCCTTTCTGAAACATAGAAGCACAAGTTTTGAAAAGATTATTGAAACACATAATCATTATAATCAAAATTCAAATACATTAAATTTGTGTCCACGAGCAAAATCCTGGATTAAAGAGAAAAAAGTTTCTAATGAATGATGTGAAGGTAAAATTTTTTAACTTAATCTCTTCTTAGATATCATAAATGAAAAGGTCTTGACATAGATAAAACTTCTTTTTTAATGGATTTTATTAAACATCAGTTTTCAAATAAACGTCTAGAAAATAGCTTAATGAGCAGTTTTATGAATGCATTAAATTGAGAATTATACATCATAGCTGATGCAAGTCAAAAACTAAAGCAACATGACTAATTCAAATAATTAGTTATATCCAATAATTAACCAGATTTAAAGGAGAATTGCGAGAATACAGTTTTGGTAATAGTTAAAAGTTCTCCCAATTTACATTCTTTTCTCTCCATACGTGATCACAAACACATCAATAAATGGAAATATTTTAAATAAACTATTCAAGACGCTTGTGTTGTAAATAACTCTCCGCGTAAAACCAACCAGGCCAGCACTTCAAAATAGAAAAAGACGTATTTCCATTTAGTTAGTAAAATGAAGATACAAAATACTTTGTTGTTTAATGTTTACACAAATTCCATTATCAAATGCTTTTCTGCCTGGGGAGCGTATGTTTTAAAATTCATTATAATTTCCTATAGCCGATAGAAATTGAAATCAATTTTCTTCAGAGGAAAAACTAGTTTAATACTCTTTTTTTTGTTCAAATGTTAAGGAAGGAGTAATTCTAATCCATTAAGAAGTATAGATTTATGGGTTTTTGTAGTCTGCAGTTTTTTGTTCCTTGAAAAGTAAATTAAATGCTACTTTTAGCAAAAATGGCGCAAAAATTTTATGTTAGAATGTTTTACGTTTATTGGCTATGCATCTTTTTTTATTATTTAATTAATCATTTCTTCAGTTCATTGCTTCAGTTTAAGCTGTAGTTCATTGCTTATTGATTTCACAATTAAATTTTAAATAAATAGATCACTTTTGTTGCTAAAAATATTACTTTGTGACGTATTTTTTTTCTAAAAAATAAGAAGGTAGTTGTCCCTTTTGTATAAAAAGTGCTTTTTTTCAACCTTTGATTTTTTATTTTCTTTAATATTTTTTGTTTGAAAGAAAATACATTATATAACGTCACATAAATTTAGTTAATTTAGAGAGACAATTTTGTGAAACTTATCTTGCTGTTACTTTCTGATGAAATCTTTGTTCATGCTATTGACACAAATAGTCAATATAAATTGAGATATTAGTACTGCGCACACAGGTTAACTTTGAGCTGCATGAACGATATTAAGTCCAACTAAATTTTAACACTAAACATAGATTTGCCAAAGTATTATAATCTGTGCTCGTCTGTTTGTTGTCTTTGTATGTGTCTGTGACACTATTTCCTCTAGACTGTCAGTGTATAAACTGCAAAAAATGAACTTTGGTTTTGACAGTATAATACTGTCAACCGAGGTTCCAATTTAAAACTGTAAAATACACGGTAATAAACTGTAAAACTAGCAATTTTACAGTGTGTTGATGTAAGTTTGCAATTTTACAGTTTATTGCCGTAAAATTTAATTTTACTGTACCGTAGAAACAACAGTATGATACTGGCCGCAGAGGTTGCAGTTTAAAACTGTAAAATGCACGGTAATAAACTGTAAAATTTACAATTTTACAGTTTCATGCTGTTAAGTTAGCAATTTTGCTGCTTATCACTGGGCCATTCCATGAAAAGTGAAACCGATTGGTCAAAAATTTATATTGAAGTTATGTTGCTATGTTATACATCATTTTAAAGCTTAAGATGTATATTTTAAGAATCCTGCATTGGTTTTTTGGTGAGAGTTAGAATAACACTTGTTTTCTTAGTTGGAAGTACGATATTCACGAACTTTTAAAAAATCAGAAAAAAGAACACATTTTCAAATGCATATTTCTCATCGAAAAATAAAAACAAAAATAACTACTTGTAGCACAATTTTAACTACTAAGATGGTACTATAATAATATGCATTCATTAATTTCTTTTGAATTGATCTAAATGGTGTAATTGAAGTTTGAGAAAAAGAAGTTTGATGTTACGTCTGTAACAAAAAAGAAGCAAAAGGTGTCATTACGTCCTAAAAAATCAAAATTGAAAAAAACCCTTAATGGTCCTTTTAGCAAATTCTTTGAGTATTCGCCCACCATAGTTAAAAATATTGCAACTGATTTAGTTTTTAAATAATTGCTGTTACAGACGTAACATTTCGGACATAACAAATGGCTATATATTACGTCCGTAGCAAAAGTAAATTTCCAATTAAATAGGTAAAAAGCACAGGATGAGCAATACATGTATATAGCATAATATGGTACGAGTACTAAAGTTTCTGGTATTCTGATTTTGAAATTTTTAATTATATCGGCATGTAATTGAAATTTATTTCTTAAGATTAATGAAATCACATATGGTATAACTGATTATAATTTATACCTCAACCGGCATTTTTTTTTTTTTTTTTGCTACGTCACATGGAAAGGGAGCTGTGGATGGAGTTGGGGGTATGGTCAAGCACCAGGTTTGGCAGAGAGTAAGATCTAGAACAGCATTTGTCAACGACGCTCTTTCCTTTTTTCAGTGTGCAAACTCCATTGCAGATAAAGTTAAAATTATTTATATGCCCCAGGAAAATGTTTTAAAGCTGACGTTAAAGTTGGAAGAACGGTGGGCTAACATCGCGAATTTGCCAAAAGCCCGCGAAATGCATTGTTTTCGAACAGAATACGAAAATGTCGTTCGAATTTCGAGAACGTCGGACGAAAAAGGACACATTTTTTCATTCAAAAAAAATTATCAAAATTGACCAACTGCCACCAAGAAGGTTAAATTTTAGTTTGGTACTAGTATTCTGCTATATCATCCAACATTTTCAAATTTTTAAGTTCTCCTAAGACCAATCACTGATTCCAGGGAGGAATTTACTTTTCCCGATTTTTTTATGTAGCAGCCCCATTATGCATTAATTTTAAGAATACAAATAAATAAATTTGTGTGAAGGCCCTTCTAAACTTTTCTCGTGTCAATCTTTATTGGAAATAATTGTCTTAAGATGCATTAATTTATTGTTACATATTGACATATCGGCATATGCTCTCAACTCCACCAGACTTACCCAAATTTTCTAAAACTGTTACAGTATAACTTAAAATATTCAAATAATGTGTTAATTAATGCTACTGTATTGTTTTAGCACAAAAATCTTTGTTTATTCCTGCTTTAAAATACTGTTTTCTACTTCCAAATCAGAGATGTTACGTCTGTAACACCACTTTGTTTCGTCCGTAACAAGTTTATGAATTTTTTTCACAAATTCGGCAGTCAAAATCCACACAATCTTTATGGTTTTAGAAAGCTTGAAGTCTCTAGAACATGTATTTTAAAAAAAAGTTCAAAATTTCCGTATAATTCAGAGGAATATTGTAAGTTGTATGACATAGTCGAGTTTTTGCTGTTTTGTGAATTACGTCTGTAACAGGCAGTTTTTAATTTCTGTATTTTTTTGTAATTAAGCAATCTGCAGGCAAATTTAATGTAGCGTAAACATCATCAAGTTACACTACAGGAAAAAAAATTGAAGACTTTCATCAGCCCGAACCAGAATTATTTGTGTTCGAAGTCTGCGATTGTTACGTCTGTAACAATGGAATTGCCCCACTGTGAAATTAGCAAGTTTTAGTTTATTACTGTAAAATTAGATGTATTATACTGTAAAAACAACATTCATTTTTTACAGTGTACCAGAGCAAAATTAGTACTGTTGAATACAGGATATCTAGAGTAAACCATTTCGCTCTGCCTCACCCCTTAAAAAAAGGAAAAAAAAGAAAAAAAAAGCCATTGGAATCATTAACTGGTTTCCAGACTCGCACCAAATTAAGCTACATGAAACCGTTTCAATCGCAAAAAATTGGAAAGAATTTGTTGTTGTTTTCCCAAATTTGACGAGGTATTGCCGTCTTCATAGGCGATGGATGAGATCTCCTGAGGTACATCCCCAAATGTGTATTTGTCGACAAATTCACCTTTAGAATTGTAATAGAAATTGTAATATAATTTACTACATAGAAATTGTAACAGAAATATATTGTAAGTTAACTATTCATTACATTTACATATGACACAATAAATTTAATGCTCTTACTGGATTACAGAATGAATGTTTACAATGTTTGTAAGTTTTGTGATAGAAAATTGCATTATTCTTGAAATTTACAATTGACTATGTGTATTACATTTGAGTAATTTATTTTTTTCCAACTTCTTTTCTGATTTGACAATTGTGAAGGGGATTTTAAACGTTTTCCCTTCAACGATTGGTCTCCTCTTGTTTTCTTGTCTTTTTGTACTTCTTCATTGATGAAACTACCTAAAGGAAACAATCAGATAAAGTCTGATTCCAACGTTGTACTGGAGGGAAAGTAAAAATAAATAAGTTAAAGTCTCCGACTTTGTATTTTTTTGTTCAACCAATAGCTGCGTTGTTTTCCACATTGTCGGTTGCAAAACGCAATAAATATTAACATTAAAAAGGATGATAATGTCTTTCATTAAATGTATTGGTTGTATGAATCGGATCATTTGTTTAGAAGCTATGATGCTCCAGACATACAAATACACATAGAAACCCCCTAATTTTGCCATCAACGTCATAGAATAGTGCAGTATGTGCATGATTTTTTTTTTCTTGCGAGTCAATGTTTTACGTTTCGAACTGTGCAATATTAAGTTCAATTGAAGGAAACAGGCAAGTCTTTTAATTCAATTTTTTAAAAAAAGTTTTACGACATAAAGTATTAATAAACGTTTCTCAATGGTGAATCTGAAGGCATCAAAGAAAGCACATTAACGGCAAGTTATTGAATTCAAACCAATTTATTAAACGTTTGGCATTTGATTAAAACACAAGCGGGTTTTTTCTTAATAAACTGCGTTACTCTTGCCATTATTTAAAAACTTGATAATCTAAAAAAATTCAAAAACAGAAGATTGACTTAATTTGCAATGATATCCGAATAAGCTTCCATTCTTAGATAAATATTTAAGAAAAACAATTGAATCCTTTACTTTTCTAATAGCACACCATCATATCCCTTTCGTGGGAAAAAAACCATCTGCTGACGTATTGAAGTCTATTCCAGGAACTTAAAAATAAAGAAACGTTATTATTTCCCCTTTATATCATCTTCATTTCTATTCACCAATTTTTGGGAATAACTAAGGGTTCATTTAAATTTTGATATAAAAATATTTCTTTAAGCACTATATCAAAACATGGATGCTTATTTTCAAACAGAAACATTTGAAACACACAAAGCAGCTTAGAAGAGAAAACATATGCGTTACTGAAATATTCACTCCAATTTATTTATTTAAGCAAGAATTTAAACTTATATTTCTTTTACCACACACCACTCTTTTTTTTTCTCAATATTTTCTTTACAAAAGGAATGATCCAACCTTACGTTTTTCATAGGTATATAATGAAACCATTGTAAATAAACATACAGATGTGACTACCCCAGTATGTCGCGTTTTTTTTTTTTTTTTTTTTTGGATTGGTTGTTCAATTGCTAATTACAATAGGTAAAAATAGTCCTGAATACATTTACAGGAGTTTCTGTAAGTAGATCCCTACTCGCTATTCTAGTCCATTTTTTTATTTTAGTATTTTTGACTCTTTGAAGATTTCTAACCCGTAACAGGGAAGGTGAAAAAGTAGGAAATAACAGGGGACGTGAGGTCTCAGAAACCGCGCGATTTTCTAATTTTTTAAAAGTCATATAATTAAGATAGAATCCTGTTATTTTACTGAGATGTTTTCTGAACTTTCGTTTACTCGGGAAAAAAAAATATTTTTTTAGTTTTGAATTGAAATATACCTTTTCCGAGGAAATTTTGCTAGCATATGTTGTCGCAAAGATTTTACTACAAATAATAAAACGAACATATTTATTAATGATTTTATTTTAGTTATTCAATATGCAGAACATTTTTATTCCAGAAAATTGAATATAGCGTTTTTCAGAAAATTTTTTGCAGGATCTTAACTTTTAGTATATCGCATCGTATTTCAAATTTATTTATAACTGCTATTTATAACTGACCTTTTAAACATTTTATCCGTATAGAATAAAGTTATTGTGTTCACACGCACGCACGTACGCACGCACGCACACACACACACACACACACACACACACACACACACACACACACCCCACACACACACACACCACACACACACACACACACACGCACACACACACAAATATATACTATATTTCAAAAAGAAAATTCTGCTGATTATTTCCTGTTTGTTGTTAACTTTAATGTATCACAAATTTTAAACTCTCGCAAACTTTAGGAAGTTCTGGAAAAATTGATATAATTAAAACTTTTAACTACTTTCCGAAGAACCAACAAGGCACATTTCCGTATCGCATTATTTATTTCATAACATTATTTTTTTTTCTGAAAAAAAGTTCAAATTTATGAGAACAGCAAGAAAAAGTTCCGATTATTGTGCACTAACGTTGTATGTCCCCCCAAAAATACAGAAAATAGATGACCCCCACTATGTGCAGCAGCTTAAAAGTTACACATTCATCTTGACTTTAGACATTTTTTTCACATTTTATGATCCACAAAGAGTAAAGACTTTTTTATGGTATAGTCTGATATATTAAGGTAAATAACTTATCATTTCTGCACGATTATCCACATTTTTGCGTCAGTAGCGTTTTTGGACATACAATCAAGAGACGGATGTTCATTTTTTTTTTTTTTTTTTTTTTAAAGTAAGAAAGAAAGAAACACCTTTGTAAAGAGCACCAAAATTGAAGAATAAATTAATTTTTTTGAAATGTTTTACAAATCTTCACTGATTCCCAAATCTTGTTTACTTGTTCTTCTGGAAGAGTGTTAAATTCTGAAATATTCCAAGAATTAGTTTTAAAAAAAAATGTAAATTATATCATAACTTTTATTATTTGAAAAATGTAAAACGTAACTAAAAGAAAAAAAAAGTGTTTTCGTGGGATAAAAGTACATATTATGTAGTACACATTAAAGAAAAGAAAAAGAAAAAAGCTTTAATGTCGTATAAAAACATAAATATAATCCGTTTCATCAGCTACTTTTAAATATCTTGAAACACATACAAAGTTCAAAATTCCATAGTTTAAATAATTCATGTTTTTTCAACAGTATTCATTTGTAAAATTTTGGAAATAAATATTCATTTAAAGTCTTTAATTTCATTAGTTAAGTGGAAAACAAGAATAAAAGGATTACGCCAATTGATCACTTATAAAGTTTTTAATTTTTATTTTCTACTTCTTAGGTATTTGTATTAAATACTAAAACATTCAGAGGAATCATATTCCATTACATTATGTTTGAGAATGTGCTATTTAGCATTAAATTTAAATATTATTAACCTAATAAAATCAGTAATTAATTATGCAATCAATGTTAATAATTATTAATGTATGTGTTATTAAATTTATATTAACAATTGTTAATGTATGTCACCGACTTAACATTTTCACTTAAAATATTTGCTTGGAGTTCTATTTAGTTAAATAACAAAACAAAACAGTTTTTTCTCTTTCCTGCTTAAGTTAAAAAGTAAAAACGTACCTCCTAGTGAAAAAAATAACGTAAAAACGATTCTAAAGTTAAAAGCACGCGTGAGAGAAAAGTATGTTTAATAAAATGTTAACTTGTATAAGTGAAAAAAAAATCAGATCAAACACAATCTTTTTTCTTCCGGTAAATGCTGAAGTGACGTATAAATGTGAAAATTTAATCATTGTAGCGGAAGTGTGGGATAATATTTTGTTCTCTCAATACATTAGAAAGTTTTTTTCTTTACTTATTCCATGTTTGAATTACAGCTGCAGAAGTAACGAAATCGCACGTTTTCCTTGTTCACGTTTTGGCTTTAGCAACATTATTTTACTTGAGAAAACAGTTTTCAGCAGATAATAACTTTCTGCCGTTTGATAGATAAAACACGCGTCATGATTTTAACTAGAATTAAAACTAGCTGTCGTGGCCGTCACGAAACTTTCTTCTATATCTATCTTATGAATTTCGGTTACAAAATAAAATATGTACTCGCCCGAATAATTGGAGACAGTTCAAATTTCCCAATTATCGTAATAACCCTGAAAATGCAGAATCAATGAGCGAAATTGGAAATCATTGCAAAAGCCTTGTTTAGATTAATTGCAAACATTTTATTTGTTAGTAAAAAGAAATTGGCAACAGTTAAAAATTTCAAATCATTGAAAGTTTTCAGATGTTTTTATAATCGAATAGCGTGAAAGCGATTTTTTAATGAATTAATTTTTCGCATTGTTGACTAAGCGCAAAAATCACCCACCCTCCCCCTGGGACGATTGGCGCCAAAATTTAATCGATGCTTGCTTCCTTATTGGGTTAGTGTTATTCCAAATTTCATTCAAATCGCAGCACTATTTCCCGAGATACAGTAGGTGCAATGACAAAATAAGCACTTTTGATGGCTCCACCCCCCTTTGAGATATTGACACGCAAATTGAATCAGCACCTGTACTTAATAGGTTCTACCTATGGACCAATTTTCGTTTGATTCCGCCGGTTACTTCCTGAGATATATCAGTCAACCCCGCGCAGAACACGTGCGATTGCTCCACCCCCCTTTGAGATATTGACAAACAAATTGAATCAGCACCTGTACTCAGTAGGGTCTACCTATGGACCAATTTTCGTTTGATTCCGCCGGTTACTTCCTGAGATATAGCAATCACCCCTGCGCAGAACACGTGCGATTGCTCCACCCCCCCCCTTGGAGGAATTCGCTAAAAAAAGTCAGGTGCACCAGTTCACATAGTGGTACATATGTGCAAAAATTTTTGTTCAATTTCATGCAGTAGATTTTGCTCTAGCGCGGCCACAAAAACTGGTCACACACACACAGACACACAGACAGACATTTTCCAAAAATGGTCGAAATGGACTCAGCGCACCTCAAAACGTGCAAATCCGTCAAAATTCGACATTCGAAAATTTTCACGAAACCAATACTTTCTTCTATATATTAGATATAGAAGAAAGTAAAAATATATATTTAATTTTATTTCCATAATGTATACGTTCGTTTGTGAGAGTGTATGGTTATAACTGATTTTTTTGGCCGTCATTCTATATCAATTTAGCAATTTTTTGTGGCGTACTAAGTTTTGTTTGACTTTCATAAAGTGTGGTAGGCAATCTATATCAATATTCTGTACCCCCGAACGGTTTTATTTTCTCCTGTATCTTTTTTTTTTATTATTTTAATATAGCATTTTTTCTTTTCTTTTCTTTTTTTTCGCTATTTGGATGAGTAAAAGTTTGCATACTAGAGCAGTAAAAAGTAATTTTATGACTGAACTTTTAATACTGAAAAATCAATGTGATTTTTTTGCCTGCGTTTTTTTTTAAATCATGATATGATAGGAAAGGAAATGGAAATCAATTTTGGAGACCAAATAATATAAGAATCAGTGAAAGCTAATTTTGCATATAATTAAATTTCGCAGGGTTGTGTAATTAAAGGCCATCTTTGTCTTTGTATGGATTTATTTTGCGGTTGTTTTCCGTTTTGTCGTAAAGCTAGAATCAGACTCACTCCTCAGTGCTATGAACCCCATTTCCGAAAAAATTTTGCTTTGCTACATTTTGAATTTTCTCAGCTTAAATTGTAGCGTCTTAGTTAATCTCCTAATAGAGCAAACATAAGTTATTATGGCTCACAACGATTCTCACAAAAGATAAATTCTTTATATGTAACAACAACATCGTAGATCGCAATTAAGGAGAATTATGTGCCTAAAAGAGCTTATAGCTTAGCCTTTATGTCTGAGAAGATTTTCTTTGATTTAAATCCGAAATCATGTGTTAATTACCTATTGCTGTATGATTTTACCGAAATAATTCAGCATTATAGCAAAAAGAAACATTTCCAATTTTTGTTTATCCAAATGATTAATTGAAAAATTCTCTTAACAAGTAAGAGATACTCAAAAACTTCTGGTACCCCATTGTGAATAAGCTCTTGTTTCTGAAAAATTGAAAAATCAATCCATTTTATTTTTGTTTTCATCAAAATTTCTTACATAAATGCTATATTATGACTTAAAAGAAAACTATCAGCTCATTTAACAATTATGTTAGAATGTTCCTCAAAAATAGCTCAATTTGTTAAAAAAGTGTATCTAATAAAGACAAAGCTTAATTTAAAACAAATATTTATAGGTACTAGTATGTACTAAGTTGTTCCACATTAATGGTGTAATACTCTTGTGAAATCTGTAGCAATTACTGTTCATTTTATAAAACATGTTTTTAGTGCTAAAATTTTAAGAGCCGTAGCAACTTTGTATATGGGTGATTCTACAAATACGGGAATATTTCTAACATGTAGATTTCAAAAAATTAATTTAAAATTAAAAATCTGAAAAAAATCAGCAAAGTACTTTATAAGTTGCATAATTAAAATAGAATATTAGCAGAGCTTAAATGTTTGTACTTTGTTGTGTTTCTGCATTTTTTTTTTTTGAAGTCATATGTGAATGATAAAAAGGGCATGTGGATGACACAATGGGCATGTGAATAACACAATAAGTATGTGAATAATACAAACACAATAGGTATATTAATGAAATTTCTTAGCATGTAAACTGTTTCACATAATTTTTAAACATTGTACCGTCATAGTTTGGCTTTTGATTCATCCACGTGTCTCATATTGGGACATGTGAATGACATTAGAAAAAGGGCATGTGAATGACAAAACACAAGTAATATGTTCTCAAAAAGTCATATCTGAATATTTTTCGGTTTAACTTCGAATAAGAACCTACAAATGTAAGATTTAGGACTACTCATCATCAAAAAATTTTTACATGTACATTTTACTTGCATTCTGTAGGCCATGTTAATGACAAAGATGAAAAACACTTGCCTTGAAAGTTGAGTTTAGCTTGATTTTTATCAAAAAGTAATTGCAGAACAGCAAAATTAATCTTTAGCAAGGAAATTACCAAGTTCCAAGCTTTATTTTAGGATGTGTTGCTAGATTTTGAAATAAACATTTCAGGGAAAAATATCTGTACTTTTAAGACATGTGGATGACTGATAATCGCTGGGACAAAGTTTAGATTAACTTTTAGAGACATTATTTGCACATTATTTTGCTTTTTTTTTGTGATTTACATCTTGCACACATTCGCATTTATAAATAAAAAACTCTTGAGAAAAAAATAACTTTTTTTTTAAATCTATATTCCATTGATTGTGAAAATTGCCTCTATGGAACAGGGCATGTGGATGACATTTCAATGTAATATTTTTATTTTGAAGTGACTAATAATTAATTATTGAATTTGTTGATAATCATAATTATAGAACAAAAGACGCATAAAAATATCCCCAAAATAGTTTTTTATTAAATAAAAAACAAAAAGAGAAATCAGTATGGAGCACAAATTTGCCCATTTTCGTAGAATCACCCTTATGTATTTGTTAATTCAATAAAAAAATGCATCAAGAATAACGCGATACCGTGACTTTCATTAAAGTATGCATTAAATTATTTTTAATAAAATAATTGTGAGACAAATTTCATTTCTCGATACATGTCCAAATTTTTGTAGTTCCAAGAGTTTTCTATACTATAATCTTTCCATTTTGCAGTAATATTTGTCTTTTTTTTTTTCTGAATTTTTCAGTGCACTCTCACTTTCATTAAATTATATTTATCAAATAAATTAGGAAAACCAATAAGCTTGATAGATATTTTTTGTTTTGAAATCAAAATTTTGCAAATGAAGTATTTTGTCATAAACACCGGCTAATTTTTTTTTCGTTTTAAGTTCAAATTTTCATGAAAAAGTAAAATCTAAATGCATTTTGCATGAAAATCGTAAAAATTAAGGACCTATCTAGAGTTGATTTACTAGCTTTTGGTTAAGTATAGGTAACATATTTGACTAAGAAAAACTTTAAAGAAAATTAGAAATAAGTTTGTACATATTTTTAAGAAAAAAACGCGTTTAAATTTCAATCGCAACTCATAGACATTTTTCAAGCTTTCCAAACATTTGAAACATTCTGTCCCAAACCATTTCACTGAATCATTCAAGCTCTAAAAAAAACTCATCCATTGAGAGCAAGACTGAAATTTCCGCCTATTCGTGAACCTCAATAGGACTCTGGAACTTGATAAATCCTATTGAGCAATGTCGGCGCTCTACCGTTCCTGTGTCGTTAATTATAAAGATGCCCAGTTAAATGTAGCCTAAGATTTTTCTATATAGTAAACTTTCCATTTTGCAATAATATTTGCTTAAATTTTTTTCTAAAGTTTTAAGTGCATTGTCACTTCCATTAAATTATATTTTACAAAGTAATTAGGAACACTGATAAGATCGATAGATATATTTCGTTTTGAAAACAAAATTTGCCAAATGAAGGATTTTGTAATAAACATTGACCAAATATTTCAGACTTAATTGCAAATTTTATGAAAAAGTAAAGTCCGAATGCATTTTGTATGAAAATCGTAAAATAAAATGACGCATCTAGAGGAACTTTTCTAGTTTTTGGTTATGTGAATGTAACATATTTGACTAAGAAAAACGTAAAAGCCAATTAGAAAAAAAAAATTGTACATATTTTCAAGAAAAAAATGCGTTAAAATTTCAATCACAACTCGTAAACATTTTTCAAGCTTTCCAAACATTTGAAACATTCTGACCCAAACCATTTCACTGAATCATTTAAGCTCTCCAACAAAACTCATCCATTGAGAACAAGACTGAAATTTCCGCCTATTCGGGGTCTGAAAAGGGCTTAATGCAAGGAAACATGTTCATTAAGGTTATGAAATAATGAACGTCTTTTCGGACTCTGGAACCTGATAAATTTCATTGAGCAATGTCGGCGCTGCCGTTCCTGTTTCGTTAATTAGAAAGATGAATAACGAATGAATGCAAGTATAGAAACTCGCCACAACGCACCACATTCAGGGTCTGCCATTTTATTCCCTTAATTTCCTATCCGTGAGAAAATATTCTTGAATCCATTTAATAACTTTCAGCTGCCAGGGCCCGACGAACGCATTATCCCTTCTTATTAAATGAATACGCGAAATATTCAAATGAATAAATAATTTAAATAGGCTGTTGTGCGAATCTGTTTAGTAAGAATGTATTAATTTCCTAAGCATTCATGCGTGTATAAAGATTGAAAAGGCGAGAAGGGGCATCAATATTTCTAAATTCATTAAAATGTCAAAGAAGTTCCCTCGTCTAGAAGCACTGAGAAATATTTGAATGCACGAAGATAGTTCATTACATCATGCAGAAATAACAATTTATAGCAGTAAACTGGCGTTTCAATTAGTTTCAAAATTAATTAAACCTTTTTCGAAAATTTAAATACAAATCTGGTGCACGTATGTTGCATATCACACTATTTAGTCTCGCACAGATTGGAAAATTATACCGTTTAATATGATATTTTATTGAAATGTGTTTCAAAACCTAAAAGGTATGCATTTTTAAGATGTTTTATATATGATGGGTTATGTTTTTCAAACTCGTTTATGTGATTGTGCAAAACATGCTTAAAACATACTTTTGAGCTTTCAAAGATGTAAAGGTCAAGAACATTAATCTTTTATTTTTGTTGAATTCATAAGTTAATTTCGTACAAAATGTAAATTTAATTATGTTAAATACATAAAATTATAGTTTTGTTTCGAAAGTTTAAAACTACTGTAAATATGCACAAGAGTAAAAAAATATTTATTTTGAAGAGCTATGAATAATTGGAAGAAAAAATACATGTGTTGAGTATATATCTCGAATTAAATACTACAAAACAAAATTATGAGGAGTTCCGTATAACATTACTAAAATTCATTTTCCCGAATAATATTATACTTTGAATATATTCAAATAAAATGTTAATCAAACTTTTCTGCATATGAATGCAAAATGCATTTATTCGTTATTCTTGTTGTTGAAATACAAAAACTGCGAGTTTTCTCCCGTGCCCCCTTCCTCTTAAAAAGTACACGTACCTGTTCATACATTTTTAAAAAAGGCTTGAACAAAAATCATTATGTGTTTATTTTTTCAAATCCATTTTTCCCTGTTTCAACATTTTGTTTATTTTTTCTTTTTTATCTCAAACACAAGAATATGCAGAATAAAGAGTTGTTTTTCTAATTTTTATTCCGTTTTTTCGTGTCTTTTTTAGCTTGAAAAGACATTTTTAATGTTTAGCTAAACCTTTTTTAATTTTTTTTTATTTTAAAACCTTTGCATTTGAAATGGATATTGATTTATTTTCGAACATTTTGATAGAAGGGGAAATAAATTTGATCCATTAAAAGTAATAAATTGTTTAAAATGAAGATCTATTTGTTACAGACACGTAGTAATCATTGGAACTAGTTAGAAGTTCTTACAAATCTACGTGTAAAAATAGTAAATAAAGTAACTAAAAAGGTGAAAGTGCGTTTCAAATCATTTATCAATTATTAGGAAAGAAAACTAAAATCATTAACACTACGTAAGTTTTCCTTCTTTCATTTATTTTTCTTTTTTCCTTTTTTTTTTCTTTTTATCTTTGTTTCTTAAACGGGCAATATTTTCCAGCGAGTTCATGAGTCTATGATTGTATTTTAACATCCTTTTAAGCTTTTTCAAACGTATTAAATAATTTTAGTCGCTGGCAAATTATTTCCCAAAATATTTTTTCAGAAGAGTGGATTCGATTGTTTTGGACAACGAAAGCCATTTTCAAGTAACATGAATTCAAGGAAGGTAAAGAGCACCTGCAAATGATATTTTTTCATAAGAAAACATAAAAAAAATACAAATTAATAAAGTAAACGTCTTAAGATGTCTCATATTGCAAACTAAAAGTCTATATCTCTCATTTTTTCGATGGAACGTAAGGATAGCATATTAATTTTGTAATCATTGCCAGCAGAGGTTCTTTTGTTCCCTTTTGCCTATTATTAGAAAATACCTTGCCTGGAAGCTTTAGAATTTGAAGAGCACCAGTAGTTTAATAACTACACGGTCTGGGTTCATTTAAAAGAATTATCTGCGCGAAGAAAATTCAGGCGTTTTGTGGAAATGCTCCGAATATTTCCAAAAGCATGGAATTTGAAGAAATGGAGTTTTGTTTAAAGTTGGATTGAATATCATTGTTAATTAAAGTACAAAAGAACTAAAAAGTGTATACCTCTTATAACAGAGTAAGTCAGTGAAGCTTTTTATGCATGCTTCAATCTCGTCCACTGTTTCAAGTATTTTTGTAATAATTAAGTTGTAGGCAATACTGTATTAACTGTTAATTTTGTAGCATGAAGTACAGGAATATTTGTCAAGATTTCCGATGGCTGAATTCTATTGCATATCCTAATATTCAGACACATTAACAAGGGCTGAGCTCCCCCCCCCCCAAAAAAAAGATGACACCCCTCAAATATTATAGAGCACCATCCCCTCTCCACAGCAAAAATAATAGAGATAAAGGCCAGCAGCAAGAATGAGACTAAAATCACTTGCAAAAATCTTCTTAAAATTTCCACTACACTAAGGAAAAACATTAGAATCTTTGCTTTAAAAATAAAATTATAAACAGTTAACACACATTTGTCAGTCAGATTATTCCATTTTACGTACGACGTTAATGAAATTGCTTTCTTTCTGCCAAAAGAGCAAAATAATGAAACAATAAGATGGGCTATTAAAAGTTTTATTCAATCAAATATTACTATTTTTTCCGAAACATAAAACAATTATTTTACAAAATGTGAGTTAAATTATTGATATTTTCCAAGTATATTTAAAGAGGCAAGTTCTAAGAGTCGGTAAAGGCAAAATTTCTCACTTATCTCAGTTTCGTGGCAAGAAGACTATTGCAATTTTTATTGAATCAAAACAAAGATGCTTCAAGTTAATAGAATCATAAAATCGTTCTGAGCAATCTTTGTGCTAAATAGAGTAGAATTTTTGATTTGTGTTGCCGAAAAGTTCTTTTTCAAACACTTCTAAAGAGTCACAAATTTTCGATTTATTCCAAAAAAAAGTTCACATTTAGTTCATCTCTTCAGCGCAATCTTGCAATTTCTGGTATTGATGAAAATTGCTTTTTTACATGACTATGAACATCACTGCAGCATCATTCAGTTCTTCTCGCCCTTTCAGTCTTATAATTTATTTACTGATGCATATTTAGGCGAATAAGAACAGTGCTGCCGCTCCGTGTGAATCACGGGAAGGTAATTGTGGGGTATGTGAGCTTAGAAGTAGCCAGCCATGGCAGGCGTTGAGACAGCTCGAAGTTGCCTTGTAGTTTGGTGTATTTCAAGAGCACAACATTTGGAGTAGCGTCCGTATTGGGTTTGGAGAGTTTATAGGTGTCTCTCCGTTTCTTGAATACAGAGGATAGTAGTGGAATACCACAGAATTTCATCTGGAAAAGAAAAAAAAAACATTTATAAAACTTGCAGTTTGAGATATTTTGCTAGTAATCTGATATATATTACGTTGGTTCTTTTTTTGACTAGCGAAATATAGTGGCAAATACAAAGATTGCTATACATTGCAGAGTATAGCTACTTGTCCATAGGCGATGTTTCTGCTTCATGTGTGACAAAAGTAGCGTAAAAGTATTAATTTTGCCAAGCCATGCATTATTTTAGCTTTTTGACGAGTTCTAAAATAAAGTAATTCTGAAAATAAACATTTAACTGTTTTAAGCACAAAAAATTACGTCAAAATAACTCGCCAAATCACTTTTAAATCTTTCATTAACGTCCAAAATATTTAGATAAATATTGAGTCATTAAAAAATTTTGAAAGTTCCATAGGTTTGAAAAATTAAAGCAGTAGAAAAAACTTGGCGATGATGTCAGAAATTGTTTTGCAATGTTCGACAAGGTAGATAGAAAACAAGTCACCAAGCCAAATGACCGTTCTTTATTAGAGGAGCTTTAAATTTTAATGTAATTTTCTTTATTTTTTGATCCATTGAAAGGACAAGTTATTGTTTGGTATCCGAAATAGTAACTACCATTGACCTAGCTGGGTAGAAACCACTAAGGTTGCCATATAATAATAAGTTGTCGCCAACTAGGAAATCCTTTGTTTCCAACAACGCGAAATCCAATATGTTGCCAATGTGTCTCTGCACTGCAAAAAAAAGCTGTTGTTTTCACAGTATAAAACTAGCAGCAGAGGTTCATGTTTAAAACTGTAAAAGCACACTTATAAGCTGTAAAACTAGCTATTTTACAGTTTATCACAGTAAAACTAGCAATTTTACAGTTTATTTTCGTAAAATTTGCAATTTTTTAAAATCAGCTGTATTATACTTTAAAAGCAACAGTAAAATACTGGCAGCAGAGATTCCAGTTTAAAACTGTAAAATCAGCAATTTTACAGCTTAAAACTGTAAAATGTACTGTAATGAACTGAAATCAGCAATTTTACAGTTTATTACTGCAAAATTAATTTAAAATTAGCTGTATTATACTGTAAGAACAACATCTATTTTTTAGTTTATTTTGTACCCACCTAGTCTAAAAAAGGCCCCAGAAATGACACGGAGAGACACTACACGAAAAATACAATTTGCCTTAAAGCTTATTTTAATCTAACTCCTCTGAGAGTAGACAAGAGCTATAAAGAAATGATTACTTACTTTCGCACAATTATTTCGCAAAAATTCACTAATGTAGTAAATTTTCAAAGAGCAGAAGCAGAATTCCAGCTTATAGCTTTCTCATCGGCTTCGAAGTGAAAATTTTTGGGATTCATTCGCTCTGTTGTGGAGCCATGCCATTGTTGTAACAATGTATTAACATCTGTTGAGTTGTAGTTTTTTTTCCCGTAGTTGGTAACAATAGATGAAATTTATATTGTTAGACACCATACTTTTAACGAGTAATATTATCTATAAATTCATACTTGATTCTAGAATCATAATAAAAATATTAATAATATACAAATTATACAGCTCAGTATGAATAGCCTTCACTATACTGACCGCCTATTTCTTCTCTTGAATTTCTTAACTTAAATGTTATTCTTCTGTTTTAAAATTAATCAACATAGAACAATGTATTTAGATCAACTGAATTTTTTGACAGATATCATCAAGAAATCATATATTTAGTTTATTTCATGCTTTTTAGTGTGAATCAAGCTCACAGAAATAGTCTTTAGATTTAAAAATCATTTTTTATGCTTTTCATTCATTTCGTTACAGGCTACTCAAATTAAACAAAACTTATTTTGTTTGTAAACAATTGTTTTTAAATCATAAATTACTGCATATTTGAACTGAACGAGATCGACAACTATATTGAATTAACGTTAAAAAAGAGTTTCACAAGTTTTTTTTTTAAACCGACTATCATATATTTGGGCAGTAAAGCCCCAGCTTTTTGACATAGAAAATATCGTTTGATGTTATCTCACTAGTTAGCCTTTTGCTTTCAGACATATATGATTTTGCAGAATTCCTTTCATGTTACAGGCTACTCAAGAGCACATATATTCCATCCCCCATCTTTCCATCTGTATCTTTTAGCAAATGATCCAAGTACGATCGACTAAAAGCAAAAGTATCTCAATGCAGAGAAATGGCCTTGCGCAAAAATACAAAATGAGGATGGAAAAGGAAAAGTGACGAAGAGTTCCAAGAGTGAAACTTCTCACGGGGGAATTCAAAAGAGGAGCGAATGTTTATTCCTTAAATTTGTTACCTTAATGGAATGCTAAAGGAACTAGATTCTACCATCTGTTATCCGAAACAAAGTAAAGCAGGAATTTTTACAAGGTCTTTTTCGTTTGCTTTGAAGTGGGACAAGTTTTATATCTGCGTTTGAAAAATGCAAGAGCCTTGAATCATTTCAGCATGGTGCGTGTTCCTTTGCAATTTCATTAAATACTGGTTCATATTTCATTTGCGGTTAGGTTCAAAGTTGATTAGTTAAGTTTAGAATAATGTTTTAATAATGTAAAACATAAGTGATAACTGGAAAAAATCTGTTTCGAAAAAGTAAATATGAAATGAAATCTGTAGCGGTTAAGAGTAAAAAAAAGTATAGTTCTAATTAATTTAAAGAAGTCAACTTTCTCGTTTATCAACATTGAAAAAATAATAATAACTCTGACTACATCTCTTTCTTTCTCTCATTATCTTTTATAGCTTAAGTTCCAAATTAGTTTAAGGTTAAACGTTTAACACTAAAAACAGCACCAAAATACAATAATTGCATTCTCTATTATAAAAACCATATGGAAATTCATTATCTCTAACAATTACGTATAATATTTTTGTTTTATTATATAACAAATTAATATTTATCTTCTCTTTTAGCAGGATTTTTTTTTTTAATCAAGAAGTTTTCCTGGGAAATGAATACGTTATTTTTTTTTAATATCTGCATATATGTAAAACGTTTAAAATAATTAGGTAAAATATAGATTTTGTTGTTACACTGTTATGTTTATTATTATTTTGAAGTATATGTTACTATTTTGAGGTTTAATTTGTTATCCGACATGTTACATTTTTATGACGTTTAAAGTCTTCTCGACTGATTTCATTTTATTTAACGATATTACCTTTTTCCACTAACTTTTGCCTTATTGAGTTATTTTTATTTCATGAAAGAGCACGTCTAAGCTAAGAAATTAATATGATTTCTTTTTGAGCGTGCTTAGAAGAAAAACAGTATGCTGTATATAAGCTAACATTTGCCCAAATATAGAACACATTTATCTGATAGTCAGTTTTCTAAACATCCCACACAAAAGATAAACTAATTTTAAAGAAAGGAGGAATTATTTTGAGTCTTTACATGGGTGTTCATAGAATTTTAGGAAAGTATATGTGTTAAGATGAAGCGAAATAAAAGCGAGTCAATCATGGAAGGGAAAAAGACTTCTCCTCCTGCAACTTGTAACTTGGTTGCATTAAAAAAATGTTCCTTAAAACTCCAAAGCTCCGAGTCTGCAATCTGTTTGATATTGCTTGATATAAGTAGTTTATTATTGTTACTTAGTTTCTTATGTTTCTAAATTACTTTAAAATACTCTAAATGTTAGTTAACTTATTAGTGATGCCCGCTAATCATCATTTCGCCTTCAATTCTATAGCTCCATGGGAACACTAGCGTTGGCAACACTTTTTTGTCTTATCCAGATTTTTTAAGCAATTATACTGTATAATTCAATCATAGTGACATACTATAATTTAATAATAATACCATCAAAAGTAAATTTACACTAGCTCATGCGTTTATTTTTCTTTTTCTAATATTTTTCCCCTTTTCTTTTTTACAAAAATTTTTTGGAGTTTTTTTGACCGCTTTTTCGATATAGAAATATGTAAGCTTAAAAGAAAAAAAGATCACCGGAAAAACTGTACTACTCATCATTTGTCGAAAATGTTTTCTTTCTGAGTCAGGCTTACTGCAACACGGAAACACGTCTCTTCTTTATTATTTTTTCTCAACAAATCTTAAGAACTATATTTTTAGAAATTATTTTAAAAGGGTGAGTCATTTTCTTAATGCATCAATACATGTAGTAGTACTTTTGTAACAAATAAAACAACGTGAAGTACGAAACAACCCTATGAATAAAAAGCCAAGTTAAAATACTCTTAATAATCCTGCCAGCTGCTCTAACAAACTGGTAAATACTTATTACATGGTATATAAAGTCACTGTAAAATTTAAAAAAAAAGTGAGAAAATCAACGTCATTAAAGCAAAAATTTAAAACCTACAAATTGCATCCTACATGATCGGATAATCGTTAAGCAATTACAACGCTTCTACACTGTAAAAAATGAATATTACTTTTACAGTATTATACAGTTAATTTTATAGTAATAAACAGTAAAAAAATTTAATTTTACAGTAATAAACTAAAATGCAAGTTTACAGTTTACTACCATCCATTTTACAGTTTTAAACTGAAACCTCGGCTGCCGGTATTTTACTATTGTTTTTGCAGTAATGATATTGCTAATATTGCTAAATTTTACAGAAATGAACTGTAAAATTTCTGACTTTACAACAGTAAACTGTAAAATTGCTAGATATACAGTTAATTACTGTGCATTTTACCTCGGCTGCCAATATTGTACTGTGAAAACAACAGTTCTTTTGAATACAAAAAATACCTTTGTGCGATTGATGTGAAGTTTTTGTTTATATCCAGTTTTTGCTATTTATACTGTCTTTTGTTCCTCTTTGTTGCTTTTATTGGATGATTCTTCATCCTAAAGCTCACACTTCATGCATTGAAAAAGGGTTCCTTGTAGCCCGGAAACACGTGTCTGCAGTATACCTATATATTTGTGCTTCTTTAAAGTTGGATTAAAACTTCACAACAGTTCCTTTTTTTCAGTGAATAAAGAGAGCCAAATGCCATTCAAACCAGTTTAAATTGTGCGTTCTAGTTGCCTAGCTAAATATGTGTTAATTCCCAATGAATTAAGCATTTCGCTTTTCTATTTTATATAATACATTTAGTATTATATGTATGTGTACAAATTGTAAAAATGTGTGTGCTTCTTTTACTCACATCTACATAAGAAAGAGGGTTAAGTCGTGAAAAATTTGCCTGGTTAACTAAAAATCCAGTTGTAATTGGAATAATTTGTAGCGATTCACCTTAAAATTCCTCGCAAATTTTGTGTAAAACTTTCGCAATATTTTTAAATAGTGTTTTGTTTGATTATTATGTTTATTACTATTAAAGGTTTATTTTATTTATTTTATGAAACTCGTTCTAATGTTTTTGTTTATAAACTAAAACTACACTGTAAAAAAATGAATGTTGTTTTAACAGTATGATACAGCTATTATTACAGCAATTTTATGGTAATAAACTGCAAAACTGCAATTTTACAGTAGTAAACTAACAGTAACATAGTTTTAGTTTATTACTGTGCATTTTACAGTTTTAAACTGGAACCTCTGATGTCAGTATCACACATTTGCTTTTACAGTATAATACAAATAATTTAATGGTAATGAACTACCAGCCAACTTGTACGTTTTGGCCGTACATTGTAAAATAAAATGTTAGTTATAATAAAAGATAACTGCTGAAAAGTGTCAGTGATATAATTACAATAACTTATTTAATGTCTGATTTTTATCAAGAGAAAAGCTTTTATCTTAGTACGGTTTCGTAGAGAAAATTGTAAGATTTTCTAAGTAGACCATGTTGGCAGGTATGACTAGCATTGTTAGTTTTTACAACAATCAACTGTAAAATTGTTATTTGTACAGCAATAAACTGTGAAATTGGTATTTTTACAGTTATAAACTGTAAAATAGCTAGTTTTACAGTTTATTACTGTGATTTTAGTTGTAAACTGAAACCTCTGCTTTCAGTATTATACTGTAAAAAAACAACTTATTTTTTTCAGTGTAGAGAAAGTTTAAAAGAAAACCAAAAATCACTGTAATGTAATTTCTTCTAGGAATACATCACATTTTTACCATGGAATCAAGGCAGAAACACACAAAAAAGATTTTTTTTTCATCAAGAAATTAGCTTTGTTATAGAGTCACAAAAATTCCAAACGGAAGAAAAGAAGTTTGAAAGAGAAACCGAGAGCTTTAGCAAAAAAACAAACTCATTCAATGAAAAAGTGACGAAAGTAATGCATTTTCTTCAAAGCTTACATGTTAGTAAACTAAGTTAGTGGATTTCTAAGGCTTTTTCTTTTATTACTACTTCATGGAATGTAAGCTTTTACCACATGTAAAAGATTTAGGCAAATTTATTTTTCCTCGTATTTAACTTTTTTTTTTTTTTTTTGATTAAAGGAAGAACTATGTTCTTGGTTATTTGATGTTAATAGAAGAAACAGCATTTGCGGTTGCTTTTGATTCTGTTGTAGAACTTTGAAATTTCTTTTTTAAGAAGAGTTTGGTATTACTAGTCGGATCAAGCACTGAATTTTTTAATAGCTTTAATTTATAATTACTTGCTTTTTCCTTTCTGAATATATGTTGAGATTCTTAGTTCGTTTTTTCTTTCTATAAGTTTCTTGATATCTTACGGAATACAAGACAGTAACTTTTTTATAAACATTTTAAAAACTAAAAAAAATCTTGGTGTAAGGGATAGAAAAGTCGTCTCAATGTTGCTAAAGTTTCTGACATACTTTTGTCTTTGTGTTTTGTATTTTGTGTTCTAAAATACTGATACGCAACGCGTTATAGCTGTTTTATCTGCACAAATGAATTGCATTGCTTATAAAAAAATAGTCCTTTATTCATGCAATTACTCATTTCGTTACAAGTCCAAATTTTAAAATATTAATTGTCAGAATGACACAATGTTTCCAATCCGTACAAACAAAACATCTTATTTCCAAACCATGTTAATGCATTACAATATCCACGGCTAAAATCTATATGTTTAGAATATTCTTCATCATTTTACACTGAAGTGACAAAAGTCATGGGATAGCAATATGCAAATTTTCAGATGGCAGTAGCATCGCATAAAACAGGTATAAATGCGCAGTGCTTTTACAGAGCTTTCATTTCTGTTCAAGTTATTCATGTGAAGAGGTTTTAACGTGATGATGACCGCACGACGTGAATTAACAGACTTTGAACGCGGAATGTTAGTTGGAGCTAGACGCATGGGTCATGCCATTTCGGAAATCGTTAGAGAATTCAACATTCCCAGATCCACTGTGTCAAGAGTGTGCCGAGAGTATGAAATTTCAGGCATAACATCCCACCATGGACAGCGCAGTGGTCGACCGCCTGCACTTAAAGATCGAGACCGGCGACGTCTGCAAAGAGTCGTAAATTCTAACAGACAAGCAACACTGCGTCAAATCACCGTAGAAATCAATGTGGGACGTACAATGGACGTGTCTGCTAGAACTGTGCGGAGAAATTTGGATTTCTTGGGCTATTCCAGCAGAAGACCGACTCGAGTGCCTTTACTGACAGAACGACATCGCTTGCAGCGACTCTCGTGGGCACGTGAGCATATCGGTTGGTCCCTAGATGAATGGAAAACCGTGGCCTGGTCCGATGAGTCACGATTTCAGCTGGTAAGAGCCGATGGTAGGGTTCGAGTGTGGCGCAGACCCCACGAAGCCATGGACCCAAACTGTCAGCAAGGCACTGTTCAAGCTGGTGGTGGCTCCGTAATGGTGTGGGCTGTTTTTTCATGGCATGGACTTGGTCCTCTAGTGCGACTGGACCGAACATTGACTGGAAATGCTTATGTGCAGCTACTTGGAGATCACTTGCAGCCATTCATGGACTTCATGTACCCAAACAACGATGGGATTTTTATGGATGACAATGCGCCATGTCACCGGGCCACAACTGTTCGCAATTGGTTTGAAGAAAATTCTGGACAATTCCAACGAATGATTTGGCCACCTAGATCGCCCGGCATGAATCCCATTGAGCATTTATGGGACACCATCGAGAGGTCTGTTCGTGCCCAAAATCCTGCCCCATCAACGCTTTCACAATTATGGACGTCTATCGAGACAGCATGGCTCAATATTCCTGCAGAAGACTTCCAACGACTTGTTGAGTCCATGCCACGTCGAGTTGTTGCACTTCGCCGGGCAAAAGGAGGGCCGACACGATATTAAGAGGTATCCCATGACTTTTGTCACTTCAGTGTATATCGTCATTGCAATAATACTTTACATTGTTTGTGTGTGTGTTTGTACGTGTTTTTAAGAAAAGCGTGTTTAAAACTTTAAAACGTTTAATGTTTCTGTCGAGTTATGCTTTGAGCTATTGAATTTTGGCTTTTAGTGTCGACTCTAGTAAAATGTTAGAACAAAATATTCTGAAAGAAACAAAACCTCTTTAAAAAAAAATTACATGCTCTATTAGTTAAGCGGTAATAGATGAATATCAGGAAAAGTGCTAATTTCAGTCACAAATGAATTTTTCAAGCACTTCCAAATAAAAACCAAACATTTTTCTTTTCTCATACAATAAACTGCGTCGCACATACAATCCATGACAAAATTTTCAGGTTTTACTTTAATTTGCGACAATAGAACTCTTTTCATTGCCTCAAGGTCATGTCGGCAACACGTCACACATTCGAATCGCAAAGTTCAAAAAAATCCTGTGGATTATAAAACATCGCAGCAGAAACAAATACAAAAGGAAATAACGTGTTTTATGTTCATCTATGACGATTAACTCTTGTGTTAAAGATAAAATGAATTTAGATCGATAAAAAAAAGCAATTTCTGCTTGTCACAAGTTTTCATAACATGACGAGTGAGCCAACTTCCAGAATGATAAAATCTAGACAAAACATTTTTTGGCGCCAAAAAATTACGCTGGGTGAAGCTCTAATATGTGATGTTTCAGTTCCGATAGAAAATTTTCACTTCGGCTGCATTGAATTACAGGTAAGATTTTTTCAATCTTGACTTTTCTGTTTCTACCAAATGAAGTGTCATGTCGGCAGCGGAAATTAAGACACAAAATAAATTAATTTTTCAATCTATTTTTGCATAATGGAAAAGAAACCTATTGCCATGGACATAATAAGGTGTTTTTATTTTCGAATCTTTAATTAGGGATGTTCAGCTATCATATTGCGGGAAATTTGTCATGTCGCAGCGGTCATGTCGCAGCGCGAAGTAGAAGATATTTGTTACGAAACTGATGCGTGCGTTACCGATGTTTTTTCGCAATTCTTTCTTCGTGTTATGAGTTGAGTTTTAAAGAACAAAGATAATTTCAAGTGCATCGTTTTTCCTGCCAAATTTTCCATTATTGGAAGCAGTTTATTTATTGTTTTTTTAAATGCTTCAAAAACAATAATTTTTTCGCAAAATTTGAGTTTTCAATCAAAATTATTGCCATTTTTTACCCTCTTTTCTTTTACATCAATATTCAGACCTTCGTTCGTAACTACTGCACCCAAAAATATAATTTTGTTTTAAAATGGAAAACTTACGAACAGTTTAGTGCAAATCTCCCTCCCCGCCAAACTTTGACTGTCTTGAATTAATTTCGTTTTTTAAGATTGTGTTAAGAATTTTATTTTATTTTGATTTTTTAACTATTGACCTATTTATCTGTTTGAAAAAAACTTTGTCGCACTAATTTAAACTTTAATTAACTTTTAATTAGTCTCTAATATTATTTATGAAACAAAAAAGCGTTCAGGCTGTGTAAGTGGTATTATATTCTAAGTAATTATTATTTTCTTTTTAAACAAAAAAGGTAGTGAATGTGTTTAATTTTGTACACTTCGTCTGAAATGTGTAATATTTGTCAGATCGGTAGCATTTTCATCATGTCGGTAACGCTCAAAAACAACCCCCCTAAAATAGGTGTAAATGTTCACTTTGACCATACCCCTTATTTAAAAAAAAAATTGTTACTAATGTGTATTTGAAATACCCTACTAATTTTATTTTCTGAGTATCTTTAAAAATTGAAAATTTTCATGGTCAAATTGGCACTTTTCCTGATATTCACCCTAATACAAATTTTAAACTATAGCTATTCTCTAAGATTACAGTTGTAAAATATACATTGAGAGAAATTGATACTGTGCTCTGAATGTCTCCTCAAAAAATTAATTGCTTCAAGAATTAAAAAAAAAAAAAAAAAGAAAAAAAATATTTTGGTGCTGGATCCATAAACCTTTTTTTCCCATGAATTTAATATGCTTCTAAATTTTCTGTCTGGAGTCCAGAAAATCTCAGAACAACCTTTCATTATCAATTGCCGTTTTCAAATGTGACATAATATTAACTCATGAATGTCTCCAAATTAAAAGAAAATTGCTATGCCGTGGGAAAATTAAATAGACATATGCAAAAATGATTGTTGCGTTGCTTTTTTAAGAAAAATTCAATGTTAAAAAAAAGAAAAAAATAAATGGTGAAGAAAGAGAAAACATTTCGATTCAAGGCACTATTATATTTTTTTTCATAAACTCAAATTTGATGTGTGTCTTTTGCTTTGGGAAATTAAAAGAGGTCAGAATTGCATTAAATTATTAAACTTTTTAATACATTTTCAAATGTTATATAATGTAGACTATGCGGAAGAAAGTTATTCGCGCAGAGGACATACAATCCACACATAAAAAAGTGATTGGTGCATAACGGAAAAACATTGATTTATTTAAACAATTGTTCTTAAAATTGAAAATTTACATCCATTCTGTTAATACAGGTTTTATTTAATTATATCTTCTTAGAAAGCTTTTCAAAAAATATGAGCAAAATCAATAAAACGGTAATTTTAAAATATAAAGTGACTTAAAATGAAAAATTAGATACTTTATATTTTGAACAATTATGGAAGAGCTCAGGCATTTGCCTTAAAGAACCTAAAATGCTGAGAAGTCTTTGAAAAAAAAAAGAACGGCTGTAAAACAGAAAGGAGTCTAAACATGGAAGAGGAAAAAAGGTTTGTAAATCTTGGACTTTGTCATTAGTTTGAAAAGTTTATTTACTCAACCTTTTAAATAGCGATGAGTAACCCCTTACCTTATTTTTCTCTTTAATTTTCTAGTACACTGTAAAAATGAATGTTATTCTTAGAGTATAATACAGTTAATTTTATTGTAAGAAACTGTAAAAATTGCCAATTTTAGTATTAAACTAAAATTGCTAAATGTACAATACTAAACTGTAAAATTGTTAATTTTACAGTTTATTAATGTGCATTTTACAGTTTTAAGCTGGAACCTCGGCTGCCAGTATTATACTGTTGTTTTTACAGTATAATAGAGCTGAACTTTACGGCAATAAACTGTAAAATTTCTAACTTTACAGTGAGAAACTGTAAAATTGGTAGTTTTACAATTTATTACCGTGCATTTTCCAGTTTTTAAATTGAAACATCGGTTTCAAGTATTATATTGCAAAACAAAAGTTCATTTTTTGCAGTGCATTACCAAAATAGTATGTGACTTTTAAAATCAATAATTTTTATTGTTATGTTTGCCTAAATAAAAACTTAACTGCCGATTTTTTTTTCACAAGCATCCAGTATCATGAACCAAACTCACAAATATCTATAGCATTTATTTTATCAATGTTTTACCTTGAATTGTATCATACATAGTTAACAAATGAAATTCTAAACGATTCCTGGCAATTTAAATTTCAGCTACGCACAAACTTAATTTATAATTACCAAACGCAGCAAACAAGTATTCCTTATCAAGTAATAAATCGCATGTGATGCTAAAAAGAAGATAAAACCAACTGCAGGATTTGAATTGTTTGGTAAACTCCATCCAGGCGACAAATGCGATTTGACAGAAAGGAAGAGCGAAAGCCAAAGTTCTCCTCCGGCAGAGACATCTTAAGAAGAGGAAAGCTTTCAGGTCAATCGCATTGTCAGATTAATCCTCTTATTCTTAATTCACTTCTAGTACCCAGAGAATTATATTTGAATTAAAGTGTCACTCCGAAGCAAATGAACGATTTTGAGTTCACTTTGAGCTTCTCTACTGCCAGGTATTGTCGTCTGAGCATCGAGTGTGGATATACCATATATTTTGCTTTTTTGATCCTAGAGAGTTTGGGAGTACTTCATTTGTTCACTGAGAAAATTCTAATGATGTATTCATTCCCAAGAAAATATGGGGGTATAATTTGAAAACTTTTATATTTTGTTATAACTGCTCAATCGGGGAAAAAAAAAATTACCAATACATTGCCAAGTAAACTCCAGTTTGTGACGTTTCACAGTTTGCATTGAAATTGACATGAGAGGGCACAGAAAATCATTATGTAAAAAGGACGTTTATGTGGTCATTTAAAACTATATTTTAAACCATATTTGATATTATTTAGTTTATTATGGTTCATAAAATCTTACTTTATTATGCATTTAAAATTGAAGAACACTTTTTATTTTTTCAATAATATTGGTACATTAACAGCCTCTGTGGCCCTATTTTAAATTGTGGGAAAAGCCTAATTTTTTCTGGTGTTAGATTTTGCCCATATGTAAAAAATGAGGGTCGACACTTAAGAATAAATAAAGCTAAAAAGTAAGGACCACCTTGATGGGCAGCTTAAGGGATATTTTCATATGAACATTAATGTAGAATTTTCTGATTTCACTACTTTTCATCCGCCCTTTTGTATAATAGAAAATTAAAATAGTTTTAGATTCGCTATATTTTCCTTCCTGAAACATAGAAGCACAAGTTTAAAAAATATTATTGAAACACATAATCATTATGACCAAAATTCAAAGACGTTAAATTTGTGTCCAAGAGCAAAATCCTGGATTAAAGAGAAAAAAGTTTCTAATAAATGAGGTGAAGGCAACAATTTTTAAAATAATCACTGCTTAGGTTTCATAAATGAAAAGGGTCTTGACAAAGGTAAAACTTCTTTTTTACTGGATTTTATTAAACATCGGTTTTCAAATAAAACGTCTAGAAAATAGCTTAATGAGCAGTTTTATGAATGCATTAAACTAATTCAACATTGAACCGCTCAATCAAGCTGTCGCCCCTAATAACTTTTGAATGAACAGTCCGATTTAAACAAACTTTTTTTTGTTTGAAGCATCTCGGCAAGGATACTTTATTACTGTATTTAAATTTTCAATTTGAACACTTTTGGTTCAACATTGAACCGTTTTAGCAACCTTTCTCCACCTAATAAATTTTGAGTGAACAGTCCGAATGGAATAAATTTTTTTTTGTTCGAAAGATCTCAGCGAGTGCAGTTCATTCCCATATTTGATTTTTCGATTTGGACAATTTTTGATTCAACTTTGAACCGTTCAAACAACCGGTCCTGCGATGCTAACTTTTGGGTGAACAATCCGATTTGAACAAACTTTTTTTTGTTCGAAAGATCTTTTCAAGGATACTTCATTCCCGTATCTACATTTTCGATTTGAACAATTTTTCGTTCAACATTGAACCGCTCAATCAAGCTGTCACCCCTAATAACTTTTGAGTGAACCGTCCGAATGGAATAAACTTTTTTTTGTTTGAAAGATCTCGGAGAGGCTTTCCCATACATTCCCATATTTCGCTTTTTGATTTGAACCATTTTTCGTTCAATATTGAACCGTTCAGAAAAAAAATTAACATTAAGCGTCTACGGGGAATTTAAGTTGAATGTTGATCCTGAACTTAAAGTCGGATTTCCTTCAAACTAACTTTGTAAGAAAATGGTTTTGATAAATAATGTTTGTAACGTACTTTTCTGAGTAATCTTCTGTGAGGACTCTGATTCCGACTCCGACTCCGCAAACATGGCGGAAATGCAGGCTCAGAAAAAAAATTACTGACTGTGCAGACGATTTTTTGTTTATTTATTCATTTGTTTTATTTTATTTATTATTATTATCATTATTTTTTGGCAGACGATGTTTTTTTTGTAACAAAAATTTTTCATTCACGAGAACATTTTATTCTTTATTTATATTTAACAACTGGCAACAGATTAAAAGTGAAATTCGAGACATTTTATTAACGGACGAGTTTTTTTTTCTTTTTTTTTTTTTTCTTTCTTTGATAAAATGTGTTTTGATGCTCTTTGTACTTTTATTTATTTATTTATTATTATTATTATTATTATTATTATTTTTTTTTGAAAACGATGGAGGATTTTTTCTACGGAGGAACTGTAACAGTTACACTCTTTAAAAGGTGCGACAAAACTTTATTTATTCGTTAATTGCTTTTTACGTGTCTATTTCATCTGATGAAAGGGGTATATTTGCTTTTCGAAATCATCTCTACGTGCTAAAAAGGTACGTTTGACATAATTTTAAGTCTCAGATAATAAAGAGAATAATGATCAGATGCGAGAATGCCGATGTCGATGTGCGGGAAAGTAGGCTCGTTTAGTTCTTGACAGAACTTCTTGTTTATTATTTAATTACTCATTTCTTCAGTTTATTGCTTCAGTTTAAGCTCTAGTTAATTGCTTATTGATTTCACAATTAAATTTTAAATAACTAAATGACTTTTGTTGCTAAAAATATTATTTTGTGACGTATTTTCTTCTAAAAAATAAGAAGGTAGTTGTCACTTTTGTATAGAAAGTGCTTTTTTCTTTAAATAATATAGACTTGCTTTCGATCATGTAAGAAATTTTAACAGAAACCAAGTTTCAAACATTGTATATCTGTCTTATTCATTTCACTGTTCTTCAACTTCTTTTTTAACACACAAATTTTCCTTTCGATATCAATTAAACTTGGCTTGGACTGCTAATCTATTCGTTTTTAAGTTGGTAGATAGCGAGTTACGGTGAAATAAGCTATTGTAAATAAATAACGTACGCTTGTTTGAAAACTATTTGTTTCTTGGAAAGCACTCGAAACAGTTACAAGCCGAAAGGGTAAATTTCTTTTAGTATTTTCAAAAATTTTAGTCCATACTATCGTTAACGCACACGTTCATTAACAATTAGCAATTTTTTGCTAATTCGGTGTAAAAAAGCCTTTTCATATATTTTAATTTTTGATACTAACTGTATCAATATCGGACCTTCTAAATTTTTGTCTGACGACATTTGAACTGGCGACATTTTGGCCCGCGACATTTTTGACCGGCGACATTTTGGACCGGCGACATTTTGGACCGGCGACATTTTTGACCTGCGACATTTTGGACCGGCGACATTTTTGACCGGCGACATTTTGACCACGCGACATTTTGGCCCGCGACATTTTGGGCAGGCGACATTTTGGACTGGCGACATTTTGGCCCGCGACATTTTAGCCCGCGACATTTTGGCTCGGCGACATTTTGGACCGGCGACATTTTAGCCCGCGACATTTTGGCTCGGCGACATTTTGGATCGGCGACATTTTTGCCCGCTACATTTTAACCCGCGACATTTTGGCTCGGCGACATGTTGGCCGCGACATTTTGGCCCGCGACATTTCGGCCGCGACATTTTGGGCGTATACCGTATATACCGTAATAATGTATATACCGTAGAAAATCAATAATATAGTTTAATAACAAGCGTTAAAAACCAATAAGCGATAAAAATAAATACAACTGAAAGTTTATAAAAGCCACGTTGCATTCTTTATTACTTTTCTTTTATTTTCAAATATAATAGTCCTCTAAGGAAGAGTGAAATAATACAACGGAAATGCATTCAATTTTTGCAGTAAAAACCTTCTGTTTTCATTCACTTTCTTTGAAATGAAATTTAAATAACTAGGCACTGGAGTTCAATGTCATTACTTGATACTTGAAGTTATAGAGCCTCGGTAATTTGTTATCCGCTGAATTCAACATGTTTTCGGGTTTTCTTCAGGGCAGTCATTTCGGGGTTCAGGGGGGTCAATCCCCCCCCCCTCATGACTTTGGGAAATCTATGTGTTACATGTCAGTAGGCGCGTTTTTTGCCATTTTTGGTAAATTACCCCTTCTGCACCCTCCCCCCCCCACCCCCTGGAAAAATTCGAAATGACGGGCCTGCTTTTTTTTGTGGTGTCCAGCTATCATGTTTTCAGTGGTACATGCCTCTTTCATACATTTTAGTATCTACGACAAAAAAAATACAAATAGTAAATAAATTCTTTTAATGCGTCTAAGCTTTTAAACCAAAAGTGCTAATTTTCCAATAACAATATCACTAATCCCCATAAAAGTAATAATTATGCTTCAAATCTCTTCATTTTATCAACTAAATAAACCCACTCCCAACTTCCCTGACTCCCTGCAAACTCATCTCAAGTAATTACTCCAAGTTATTTTATAGTCCTACTCAGAAACTGGCCACGAAATCTTGAGATTTATTTTAATGCCGGGTGCGATATTCGCTCCACCCCGAAATGAGCTCCACTTCATGGCTAATTTCACCGGGGCCGCCTTATTTTATGTAACTGAGGTGCCTCATATCCCAATCCAGATGTTACACCGGCATTTCTGTGTTAAAACTCGGGCATAAAATTGCGCCTCTTGTTATGCTAATATTCCTGGGTAATATTTGCTGTAATTTCTCTTTACAGGTGCTTGTGAATGTTTATGTGCATTGTAGTTGAATACTAAGGGTGCAATAAGAAATGTTTTAGTGCTACGAGAAGGGAAATAGTGAATAACGAATGTAAAAAACTTGTCTCGAAAAATATTTTCTATTTCACATCCGATGCACGTGTAATTTAAAAGAATTGAACTGTTATCTTCTGATTGCTGTACAGACTTATTTGTGTATAGTTTTGCTTAATTTCGCTCCATTTCTTTCTGTCTTTTTTCCCCTTGAAGTCGCAATATAAAAATAGTAGGAAGATACCTAACTTTTGATTTGAAAGATAAGTTTATCAGTATTTTTCATTTTAAAAAATCAGACTGTTTTAGATACGGCCTGATTTGCAATATTTTATTGCCATTAAAAATAGAATTGAATTAAATTATGTAAACACATCATTAAAAAAGGAATGTCAAAAAATGAGGGATGTTAAAATTAAAATCAGGGTTGACTTGTAATTCTTCTCCAATTCCATTAGAAAAATATTTCTATGGCTTTTACAATTGCTAATTTGTAATCTATAATGTGAAACATTCTTAGTTTTTTTTTTTTAAATTCATTATTACTTTTTTTTATGTGAGGAGATTTGTGCATATTTGCATGTTTCGGCATCTGCGACAGTTTTACAAATGCTACAATTTACCTATTTACTACAGTGTTATTATGTTTTAGGTTTTCAAAAACATTGCTTTGTTAACTTTATACATTTGATAATGTATTAAATTTATTATTAGTAACGTATTATTTTCATGCTTTATGATATATACTCTTCAGCATGTCTTTTGAATGAATAACTTTTTCATTATTCAAGCTAAACGTATTAACCCTCGTCAAAAACCTGAAAATAGAATATGTACATAAAAATATACGAATAATTTTCATTTATCAGTAACAGCAGCACCTCAATTACTTGTAATTGATTATACGAGTCATATTATTTTCTTAACACATAAATTTTAATTTTATTATCTCTATCATATAATTATCCGCATTAATTTAACTAATTACTATCGCTTTTCTTAATCACAATAAGTTTTATGAAGATATTTTCAGTGGCGCATATACCCGATAATGTAGGACGAATTGTTCGGCTGTGAAGGTAGTTGACCTTAAAGTGACAATTTCGTTTTTATTAATTAATAATTCATTTCGTATTTGTTAGTGCTGATTGAGTGAACACTGCCGTTTTAAAGAAAAGTATGAACCATTACTTTCCGTTTTGCGTTAATAAAACAGTTTTAAAAATATTTCGGTTTAGGTGGGTCGTGGTACCTGACTTACTTAATCGAGTTTGTTTCCATCTACGCAGTGTTTCTTTTTGCCCCCCCAACGGATCCCATTTTTGAATTTGAAGTAACAGTAGTCACAACAAAAAATTAGCGGCTTACAATTTTTTATCTAGGAATCGCAAACAATATTTTAAAATACAAATTTAAAAGTTAACGTATTCAAACAAAACTTATTTTACAGTCCTCAACATGGAACTGCAAGGAAGTGTTGTTTGTGCGTCCAGTTGTTTGTCCGTGATAAGACTTTAACATAATGCATTCAAATTTAATTATATCTAAGATTCTAAGACTTTAGATGTCTTAAAGTTCATTAAAGTCTTAATTAGGAAAACACTTAACGCAGCGTAAGATACGCTTCAAAAATCACCTGCTCTCTCCCATTTAACAACACATATGAACTGACTTAGAAAATTTTAGCTCTGGATCGTGGCGTAGTGAGAAATTTTTCCTGCTGGGGGGGGGGGGGTCCTCGGAAATTTTTCGAAATTAAAGATCTAAAAACGCATTTTAGGCCTTGCATGTGTGTTCATACATTTGATTTTGGGGATTCAAAGGTGAGGGGTGATCCCCCAATGCCCCCCTTGGCTTCGCCACTAGCTCTATATATTCTTTTTACTTTTTGACCTGCGACATTTTTGACCGGCGACATTTTGGCCCGACGACATTTTCGACCGGCGACATTTTGGCCCGGCGACATTTTTGACCGGCGACATTTTGACCACGCGACATTTTGGCCCGCGACATTTTGGGCAGGCGACATTTTGGACTGGCGACATTTTGGCCCGCGACATTTTAGCCCGCGACATTTTGGCTCGGCGACATTTTGGACCGGCGACATTTTGGCCCGCGACATTTTAGCCCGCGACATTTTGGCTCGGCGATATTTTGGACCGGCGACATTTTTGCCCGCTACATTTTAGCCCGCGACATTTTGGCTCGGCGACATTTTGGCCGCGACATTTTGGCCCGCGACATTTCGGCCGCGACATTTTGGGCGTATACCGTATATACCGTAATAATGTATATACCGTAGAAAATCAATAATATAGTTTAATAACAAGCGTTAAAAACCAATAAGCGATAAAAATAAATACAACTGAAAGTTTATAAAAGCCACGTTGCACCACGTTAAAGCCTTAATTAGGAAAACAACGCAGCGTAAGATACGCTTCAAAAATCACCTGCTCTCTCCCATTTAACAACACATATGAACTGACTTAGAAAATGTTAGCTCTGGGTAGTGGCGTTGCGAGAAATTTTTCCTGCTGGGGGGGGGGGGGGTCCTCGGAAATTTTTCGAAATTAAAGATCTAAAAATGCATTTTAGGCCTTGCATGTGTGTTCATACATTTGATTTTGGGGATTCAAAGGTGAGGCGTGAGCCCCCAATGACTCCCTTGGTGTCGTCAATAGCTCTGGATATTTTTTTTTATTTTTCTCATTAATTATTACTAGCGAGACTTGTATGCCAACGTTCACACACTGGATAAACACGAACAGAAGACAGCAAAGCAGAAGTTCAAAGCTGAAACCAAATTCGTTCATACCTATCTTGTTGTGTTTTGAAAGTTCTACCTCTAAGCATTTTTCTTGGAAAAAAAATCTAAATAGTTGCTCTAAACTTTCGCATCTTTTTGGAAAAAGACCACCGGCAAGCTTTCCACCTGTAATCGAAACTTGCCGAATAATAATGATTTTAAGTAGATAACAATTCGATGTATTAGTTTCTAACTTATTAAACGAGATAAAATATGAAAGAATTATACTTTATGTGTATAGTGTTGTACGGATCACTCTTTGAAAAGTGTAACACTTCAGTCATATGCATTTTATAGTAAAAAAATCAAGAAATAATTTAATTAACAGTATTTATTAAGTTCAATAAAAATCAATCCACTTAAATCAATCATTACTTTTTAAATAAATTTTGCATTTTGTCTTTTCTTTTCTGCTATACAGCATGCGAATTCTAACCTCCCTTTGTATGTCACGAACCAGGTGTGGCTCTTTTTTTTAGCTTAATAACCTGTTTAATTAAAAAAAAAAATATTTATTTATTTGTCATTTTTTCGCCACTGGTCTCAAATACAAAATATTTTAAGACATTTACTTTGTTTTATAGTGATTAAATGCCATTGTTCATTGACAAATAACAGTACTGGCCAATGAAAAAAAAAGGCGAACGTGTTCCTGTTTTCTTCTTCTTTTTCTTATATATTTATAAGGCTCAATATCAATGCAATTTTTTAAAAATAATATTTCAATGCTTTTTTTGTTTCATATCAAATACATTGTTTCTTCTTTACCTACTGTAATTTTATCAACAAATTTCAAATTTCCTAGTAAATATCTCACTTTGTCCCATATTTACTTTTATTTACAGTAAGTTTCATTTGCATGAGATGAACGAAAAAACGTGATTATACAAATGATGCACAAAAATTAATTATTTTATGTTACAAATATCTAATCAATAGAAAGAGCAAATAATAAAAAATACTTAAAATGAGTTCAGAGCAACATTAAAATGTTTATGATATCACATATATTATCAATATGACAATACTGTACCTCAGAACCAGACTAACGTAAGTCCATTTTCGTCATTTTTCGGTAAAGGGGAAAAACGATTGTCGAATACATCGTCTTTCCCCTCTACTGAAAAATGACGAAAATGGACTTACGTTAGTCTGGTTCTGAGGTACAGAATATACGAAAGGTGTTGTATTTTATTCTGAATAACTGAACCCAATTTCTTACAGTTTCTTAATATCACTATTATCTTTTTTTTTTTTTTGCCCATGCATTCTAATCAACTTCAAAAAAAAAAAATGTAAAACATAATATGTATCACAAAAATTTACATTGGAATCAAACATTTTCTAAAGGCAAAACGCACTGCAAAAAATAAACTCTTGTTTTCACAGTATAATACTGGAAGCAGAGGTTTTACAGTAATAACTGTATAAGTAGTAATTTTACAGTTTATTACCATAAAATTAGCTGTATTATACTGTAAAAACAATATATAAATGGGCAGCAGAGGTTCCAGTTTAAAGTTTCAAAATTTACAGTAATAAATTGAAATCAGCAGTTTTGGCTTACTACTGTAAAATTATCAATTTCACAGTTTATTACTGTAAAATTAGCAACTTTACAGTTTATTTGAAGTTAAAAATCAACGTAAATAAAGCACAAATAAGGTAGAAAGTACAGCAAATAGCTATTTCAAGGCTACAATGGAACACCTTCCTCAGGGCAAGAAGCTCAGCAAACAACATGAAAGCTGTAAGAGAACTGAGCGCGAAGCACGTGAACCCCGGTATTTATACCAAATGGGTCAGTGCGCATGAACTATGAGTTTATGTTTGCTGAGCTTCTTGCACTGAGAAAGGGGCTCCATTGTAGCCTTGAAATAGCTACTTGCTGTACTTTCTACGTTATTTGTGCTTTATTTACGTTGATTTTTAGCCTACTTTCCCGTTAAAAACAAAAGAAAGACGAAAAAAGTATTAAAAGTAGCTTAAAGCATCTAAAAAATATCGCCAAGTCCAAAAAATATCGCCAAGTTAAAAAAATAAAAAGGTGAAATGAATATCGAAAAATTAAAAATTTGAAAGTAGGGTATTGAGATGGGGAATTTGTGCGTCGGTCGGTCGGTCTGTCTGTCCCCCCCCCCCCCCTAATAACTTTTGAATGAACATTCCGATTTGGACAAACTTTTTTTTTGTTGGAAAGATCTCGCCGAGTACAGCTCATTCCCATATTTGATTTTTCGATTTGAACAATTTTTGGTTCAACTTTGAACCGTTCAAACAACCTGTCCCGCGATGCTAACTTTTGAGTGAACAGTCCGATTTGAACAAACTTTTTTTTGTTCGAAAGATCTTATCAAGGATACTTCATTCCAGTATTTACATTTCCGATTTGAACAATTTTTTGTTCAACATTGAACCGCTCAAGCAAGCTGTCACACCTAATACATTTTGAGTGAACAGTCCGATTTAAATAAAACTTTTTTTTTGTTCGAAGGATCTCATCAAGGATACTTCATTACCGTATTTAAATTTTCAATTTGAACATTTTTTCGTTCAACATTGAACCGTTCAAGCAACCTTTCCCCACCTAATAACTTCTGAGTGAACCATCCGAATGTAATAAACTTTTTTTTGTTGGAAAGATCTCGGAGAGTACAGCTCATTCCCATATTTGATTTTTCGATTTGAACAATTTTTGGTTCAACTTTGAACCGTTCAAACAACCTGTCCCGCGATGCTTTCAGAAAAAAAAATTTAACATTTGCGCCTACGGGGAATTTAAGTTGAATGTTGATCCTGAACTTAAAGTCGGATTTCCTTCAAACTAACTTAGTAAGAAAATGGTTTTGATAAGTAATGTTTGTAAAGTACTTTTCTGAATAATTTTCTGTGAGGACTCTGATTCCGACTCCGACTCCGCAAACATGGCGGAAATGCACGCTCAGAAAAAAAAAAAGACTGACTGTGCAGACGATTTTTTGTTTATTTATTCATTTCTTTTATTTTATTTATTATTATTATTATTTTTTTTGTCAGACTTTTTTTTGTAATAAAAATGTTTCATTCACAAGGGCATTTTATTCTTTATTTATATTTAACGACTGGCAACGGATTAAAAGTGAAATTCGAGACATCTTATCAACGGACGAGTTTTTTTTTTTTTTTTCTTTTTTTTTTCTTTCTTTGATAAAATGTGTTTTGATGTGCTTTGTACTTTTATTTATTTATTTATTTATTTTTTTTTTTTTTTTGAAAACAATTGAGGAATTTTTCTACGGAAGAACTGTAACAGTAACATTCTTCAAAAGGTGCGACAAAACTTTATTTATTCATTTATTTACTTTTTATGTGTCTATTTCATCTGATGAGAGGGGTATATTTTGCTTTTAGAGATCAGCTTTAAGTGCTAAAAAGGTATGTTTGACATCATTTTTAGTCCCATATAATTAAGAGAATAATGATCAGATGCTAGAATGCCGATGTCCATGTACGGGATAGTAGGTTTGTTTAGTTCTTGACAGAACGTCTTGTTAACTTCAAATATAGTTCAGCACAAAGCTTATTTGATCATTTTTTATTTAACTTTACAGTTTATTACTGTAAAATTAGCAATTTTAGTTTGTTACTGTAAAATTAGCAATTTTACAGCTTATTACTGTAAAATTAGCTGTAACAGACTGCATAAACAACATTTTATTTTTCGCAGTGCATGAATAACACCCATCTGCAATGTAACTCATTCCTTTTCACTCCAGGTGGATACTTGTGAGGCAGATTTGGGAAATAAAGTACCCTTTCCACTCTGCTCTGTCTTGCTATGTGTCCTCTTTGTAGTGCGTATCGGAAGTAGATTCTTAAAAGGGTGCACCGGAATAAAGATCACTTTCAGTGCTGGAGGAACGGGAAAAGCAAACATTTGAAAAAGTTTAAAAGAAAACTGGGAGAAAGTTAGTCCCAGAAACATCGGCAGGGAATTCAAAAGAACCTGAACGGAAAAGTTTCAGCTTAAATTTGTTACTCTAATGGATGATACGTAAAGTTAGTCTTCAAGATCATGTGTAGAATAAATAGTAATCTGATATAAAAGGTGCTTTTTTACCTAGTAGATGCTTTTCAACATTCCTCACGAGATAAATATTTAACAAAACCTTTTTTTTAATGCACAATATGCTCTCGATTATTTAACTTAATCACTATAAAAGATGATAGCAAAAGTCAGATAACACACTGCAAAAAATGAACTGTTGTTTTTACAGTGTAGTACAGGCAGCCGAGGTTCCAATTTAAAACTGTAAGATGCACAATAAACTGTAAAACTAGTAATTTTGCAGTTTCTTACTGTAAGTGAAAATATTTACAGTTTATTGTTAAAAAATTTAATTGCGTTATACTGTAAAAACAACAGTATAATACTGGCAGCAGAGGTTCCAGTTTAAAACTGTAAAATGCACAGTAATAAAGTGAAATTAGTAGTTTTAGCTTATTACTGTAAAATTAGCAGTTTTAGCTTATTACTGTAATATTAGCAACTTTACAGTTTATTACTGTAAAATTAGCAACTGCAGTTTATTACTGTAAAATTAGCAACGTTACAGTTTGTTAATGTAAAATTAACAACTGCAATTTATTACTGTAACATTAGCAACTTTACAGTTTATTATTGCAAAATTGACAACTGCAAGTTTATTACTGTAAAATTAGCGACTTTACAGTTTATTACTGTAAAATTAGCAACTGCAGTTTATTACTGTAAAATTAGCAACTTTACAGTGTATTACAGTAAAATTAGCATTTGCAGTTTATTACTGTAAAATTAGCAACTTTACAGTTTAATACTGTAAAATTGGCAATTTTACAGTTTGTTACTGTAAAATTAGCAACATTACAGTTTATTACAGAAAAATTAGCAACTTTACAGTTTACTATTGTAAAATTAACTATTTTACAGCTTATTACTGTAAAATTAGCTTTAACAGACAGTAAAACCAACATTTTATTTTTCGCAGTGCATGAATAAAACCCATCTGCAATGTAACTCATTCCTTTTCACTCCAGGTGGATACTTGTGAGGCAGATTTGGGAAATAAAGTACCCTTTCCACTCTGCCCTGTCTTGTTATGTATCCTCTTTGTAGTGCGTATCGGAAGTAGATTCTTAAAAGGGTGCACCGGAATAAAGATCACTTTCAATGCTGGAGGAACGGGAAAAGCAAACATTTGAAAAAGTTTAAAAGAAAACTGGGAGAAAGTTAGTCCCAGAAACATCGGCAGGGGAATTCAAAAGAACCTAAACGGAAAAGTTTCATCTTAAATTTGTTACTCTAATGGATGATACGTAAAGTTAGTTTTCAAGATCATGTGTAGAATAAATAGTAATTTGATATAAAAGGTGCTTTTTCACGAAAGTATTTTTAGAAGATGCTTCTTCAACATCGCTCCAAGATAAATATTTAAAATGATCTTCTTTTAATGTACAATATGCTCTCGATTATCCATTTTAACCACTGAAAAAATGACAGGAAAAATCGTGAGACACGGATAATCCGAAACCGATTATTTTATAATAGAATAAGTTACACATGAATTACGTTAGTGAATTGTTTGAAGATTATGATAAATTTTTGCAATAAAACCGGGAAGAAACGTATTTATTAAAGTAACCAATATATAACAGTACATATCCATTTTTTTTTTTATTTATTATCTAATATTGGGCAAAATTTTCCCGTCTTCGGCTTTAAATAAGTTGCTTTTTTATTATTGTTGTTCACCCTCTAAGAGCTATTTATGCACAAATCAAAAGAAGGTATAATTTGCATACGTGCATGGATATCAGAAATTATTCTGTAATTAATCTTGACATGCTTTGAACATCTTTTGGAATATAACTTTCTTTGTTTTTGAATTGATGTAAGCTCAACGACAACGCAGCAATTTAACAATTCGATGCAAGCAGTTCGACAACTACACCTGAGATGCTAATTATAATTTCTTGACTATTACTCTTCTACTCGCCGAATATATTGTCCGATTTCTAACTCTAGTAAATAACTTAGAGCTAAAAAACGCACCCCCCACACAACATGGTATTCTTGAAGACTACAAAGCGTTCGTATTTTTAATTCGTAATATTTTGTTTTTAGAAGTGATTTTATTGTTTAGGTTTTAAACTAAGTTAAACTTTGCTACGGTGAAGGTATGTGCGGCAAGATAACCAAGGGTGAAATCTTCTACATATTGTTTACATTACGCACAAGGCACCACAAGCAAGCGATTTGTATCGACCCCATCCGTATTGTTCACGGATTAATCTCAAATCTGTCTGTGAAGAAATGACGATTGTCTCCGCTCTGGCGAACACACAGAAAATGCTGCAACCTGCAACCAACCCATTTCACCGAAAGTCACACCGGACTTTCCCCTGGCATCGTGATTTAGGATGGCACAATGTTTGATCTTAAAACACCCCTGGTACAAATTGACTGTACACTGTAAACAATGAATGTTGTTTTTACAGTATAATGCAGCTAATTTTGTACTAATAAACTGTAAAAAAATTTCATTTTACAGTAATTAAACTGTAAAATTTCTACTTTTATGTACTGAACTGCACAATTGATAATTATACAGTTTATTACCGTGCATTTTACAGTTTTAAATTGGAACCTCGGCTACCATTATTATATTGTAAAAACAACAGTTCATTTTTGCAGTATAGTTGACAACATCTGACAGCTACGTCGCACAAGTTATGTATCCGCTCATTCTGCCTTTGTTTCAGGGTGTACCAAACACGACATTACAGCTAGACAATGCCAGGCTGTATGTCACACGGGGGACTCGTAGCAGCTAAAACAGATTTAGCATGCTTTCATGACCTTCAGATATGAATCCGGTTGAGCATCTGTGGTATTTCGTAGGACGTAATGTGAAACAAGGGTCTCTGGCACAAGCCATTGAGAATTTGCCCACAGCAATAACGTGACTTGTCTAAGGTAACCTCCAGAAACCATCGAAAAACTCATTGGTAGGATGATTCGCCGGGTGTACAGCTGATCGAAGTGGGCACATTAGAGACTGACAGAATTAGTTAATTTTTAATCAATTTTGTCTGTTTTTGAATTATTTGCATATCTAACTTAGCATTACCACTTCTGAAAATTTCTTGACGCTATGAACAATATTTCTTGGCGTTGTAATTTTCCTCTTGACAAGTTGATGTAGCATAAATAAACTGCCGCATTTTCTTCAGAGAAGAAAATAAGAAGAACATTGTTAGGAAAGCTTTTAAGCATTTTTTGTTTTATGAGAATGTTCTTGTTAAGATCACCTTCCCATGGATATGACTTTCTAAAAAATTGTTTTAATTAATCGTTATCTTCTAATCTTTAAAATCAATCTGCAACTCACCCTTATAAAATTTTCAAATAAATTCATAGTATTAATTTCTGAAAAACTTGACGATACAAAAGTTTTACGAATACAGAAAAGTAATATTTTTTTCATCAAAAGTGAAAGCCAAAAATTCTGAATTCTTCAAAAACCTTTTAGTGGAAAACTTTCCTGATTTTTTCCAGAGATGTTATATGTTACTGGCAGAAATTAGGCTCATCAACTGTCCATTATTTCACATGGACGTTTCGGAGTCTTTTAGTGTACATAATATACCAGTAAAAAATCAATAATAGTATTTAATAAAATGCATTAAAAACCAATAAGCAATAAAAAAAAAAGAATACAACTGAAATTTTATCGAAGCCACGTTGCTTATCCTTAATTATTTTTCTCTTCATTTTCAAACATAATGGTATTCTAAAGAAGAGTGAAATAATAAGAAGGAAATGCATTCCTTTTTTGCAGTAAAAATCTTCCGTTTTCATTTACTTTCTTTCAAATGGTATAATTAGGCACTGGAGTTCAATGTCATTATTCCATGCACTGAATTTTAATTTCCTGAGGCTTAGTTTGAATGAAACAGAAAAATGTATTTATTGTAGGTTTTTTTCATTTTCTTTAAACTATGTAAATGAAATGATTGGGAGAGAAAAATTAATTTCTTTTGCCTGACTTAAAACTCTGCGCAAAACAGTTTGCTAAAGTAAATACTGCTTAAATGCAGCTTAAAAGCATAAAGCTTTAGGACATTCTAGTTGGCATCAAAATTTGACTGATAAATATTTTTTTTGTAAGCAAGAAAATGAGATCATTATCTAGATTTAACCAATGTTAATGGATTTGAGTGTATTTTAGATACAAAACATTTTACAATGATGATCGTAAGCATTGCAATAAATTAGCTTCTGTGTGGCTTTTATTAACTGTGCACTGCCTTAATCCTACTATCTAAGAGTAATTCATTGAAAGCAAATATTAGATGTTTTATTGTTCTAATTTTTCGGTCATAAAACATCTAATAGTCCAATGTTAATGCGGTTAAATAATGCTGATTTTCCAGTTCTAAATAAAATTAGTAGCAACTGAAACAGTCAACGTTTCACTGATATGTATAGTGTTTCAGGTTGAAGAATTAGAAGTGAAGTACTATAACACTGCAGTACAAAAAAAATAATAATAAATCTGTGGCACTTATTTTGTTAATGGGTTTTGTAAACCCTTGCATTAGACATACACAGTATGCATTTACTTTTTTTGGATTGACTCTGGTTCTAGAAAAAAAAACGAAACACAAGATATCAATAAAAAAATTAAAACTTCACTCCTAAAGATTTATTAATTCGTTTATTCCCACTAAATTTTATTACATTTTTCAGATATATTGGTATATAACAATTTTATGAATTAGGTATCAGGTATTGAAAATAACAGTTCGTGTCTTACTGTGAGTTTAAAAGTGCTTTTCTGAAAAAATATGAGTTCTTCACGAAAACCTTGTGTTAACCCCCCATACTTGAAGATGATGATTTTTTTATTAGGCCAGCAAGGGGGAATATAGACTACATATCCCTGTTTCATATATTTATGGGATAGTCGCGCGAAATCAACATTGGAGTCGAAAGGTCTGGCCTTTGAGGTAAAAATATGGAAGTGAGTGAGCAAGAGTGATTCATGAACCACCAATAAGCCGAGAGAAGTCTTTTTCCACCAGTTCACATCAAGCTTGGGGTAATTAAACAGTTCATCAAGGCCCTTAATAAGACAGATGACTGTTTTAAATATGCGCATCAAAAATTTCTAGTCCTGAGCATAGGAACATTAGAAGCTGGCATCCTCGATAGACGCAAATCCATACTCTTATAAAAGACACTGTATTTGTAATTCATGTGACACAAATTAAATATGAAGCATGGCTAAGCTTTGTTTTAGTAGTCAAACATTTTTTGAGATACCATGAAGTACCAGAGTATTCAGAATTAGTTTTCTCACATTAGGAGCTACTATGAGCATTAAATTGATTTTTTGCATCGCCATTTTGACTGATTTCCGGAAAATCTGGGAGATTACAGTGAGGAACAATTAGAGCGTTTTAGAGGTTTGACCAGGACATCATAATAATGGAACAAAGTCACCAAGGTCGATGGGATCGCCACATGACGGCAGACTTCTGTCGTACTTTAATAAGAGATTTTCCTGAGCAGCAGCATCACAGAAACGCTTACATAAAAAGTTTTCTGGAAGTTTACTTTAATAATTTGAGGAACAGCGTATACATTTTTCGATTTTGTATCGCTCTGGTTAAGGATCCCAATAAAAATATGTTTTCAATACACATTGGTATTTTTATTTCTGCTTTCTCAGTGAAATAGCTAGTAGTCTTTATCTCAAAAACTAGAGCCAATTTGACAAATCTAATAATTTTCTAATACTTAGCACACTAATCTGATAAAGAATTGCCTTAGGGTAAGAATGCCGCAAAATGACTGTTCCCCAGTATAATATATTTTTGCAGGCAGGGACGTTGTTTGATCTTGAATCAGCACACCAGCAACTTGGTAGATTTCGAGCTTTTGAGTTGGACACTGAAGAGCAATCTATACCTCCTCATGTTTCTAGTTACAAAATAATGGAGATGGCTCAATAAAAGAACCAGATAAATTATAGCAATCATACTGTTTTTCTGGCTATATATATGTGTGTGCGTGTGTACTGTATAAGTCTGCTTGTCTGTGCAACTAGCAAATGTTTAAAATCAATTAATTATAGTTACTTTTTTTGGGTCAAAATAAAATGTGTGTAGGTCGTTCTTGGTTAAAAAACATTGCAAGAATGATGAAAAAAATTAAGAAATTGTTCTGCAAACTTTAAAATACTTTTCCATTAGCATATTTTCTGCTTTCGTCTTTTTTTATTGTTATTGTAGTACAATTTCTAAATTAAGAAATTAAATTGTCATTAGTAATTCAGAAGTAAAAAGAACTTCATTTTTATAGCACGTTTAAGATCTTTCAAGCTTTTTCTTTTTAATTTCGATGCAGAAATTTCCTACCAGGAGTGTGGAAAAATTACATTTTTAAAAATTGTTCTCGAATCACATTTCAGATCTTTATTGCAAAAACAAGCCCTTTTTCCACCACTTGCTAGAAATATTTGGTTCTTGTTAGAAAAGTTTACTTTTTCACGAACTTTTTTTATATTTTCTGCAGTGTGATAAGAGTAAAGAGAAACTGCACCGTACAAAAGTTTTTCTATAATTTGAATCAGCAGGAAAAGGCATAAAAACAAGTATTTTATTAATGAGTAAGACGTTAAATCTCAGAAATGTTAAACGTACGTTTTGTGCTTTTTTTTTTTGAAGATTTTTAAGTTAATGCATTATTTAAATGACGACTGTAAATTAATAAATAAGTAAGTTATAACATTTTACACTGTCCGATTAAATATATTAGCAGACTTGAGTGAATTCAACAAACATAGTACGACTTGAGCAGTACTTTATAGCTTTCTATATAATTCTGTGCTATGCATGGGTTTTCATTCTATGCAATTTCCTTGTTTTACAGGCATTACGCAGTAGGATGGAATATTATTTTGCATTATAACGGCATGCTGCATTTTATACATTTCTGGTAACCTACATAGTAAAATGTATTACAATCATAAAGAAAAAAAATACACACAACAAAAAAAACATGTATAGAGTGTTCATTATGTCAAAGTTGTCTAGCGGCAGAACTATTGCTCAAACATTTTTAAAAAATAATAAATTATAAAACGAAAAAAACTGTATCTCAAACTTTTATCAACGCTATGCGTTTTTAATGAAATACATTACTTACATTGAAAAATGCCGAATCATCAAACTTCGATCTATGAAACTTTTAGATGTACAGGCATTAAAAACATTTCTCAAACCATGATTATCCTGAACCTTAAATTTAGAATATTACTTCATGTTCGTAGCATTTCTAGAAGTGCACTGAGGTCAACTATAGAACATGCTATCTCACGATTCTAGAAGATGCCGAAAAAGATAGGCGTCATGTTAATCTTGTTCTGAAAGAAGATTTGTTTTAAAACCATACTAAATGTAATAAGTAACTTATTAAACCTTATTATGTTAATAAGTAACTTATTAAATCTCAATACTTCGTTGAAATTTTAAACTATATTATTATTCTCTCAAACAACTACTCGTAACTTAATTGTGTTCTATACAAAATGTTGTTAATTTGGGAGCAATAGCTTCGCCGCTCGAACGGTAGTTTACTTATGAGCACCATGGATAAAAGTTATGGCCAAGAGCACGATATTAAATAATCATTTAGCTCTGTGTGCAAATGACTTTGCCTTACTTCTCATCAGTCGGAAATTATAAAAACGCATGCTTGTGTCAATTATATTTATAATTTTTTAACAAAAGATCCAACAGTACTGCCGTGCTTAGGGCAAAAGAAGTGTCTGCAATCGAGCTCAAACTGAGATATCACTCTTTAAAGCTTTGTGCCATCGTGTATTGATTCAGATTTTTTTTTACCCTTTAGTGCCTAGCGTCCCTTTTTAGGGACGGTCCAAAAAAGGGTCTGAATTTCTCCAAAATGAACATTTCAACCAAATAATAGTGTTCAATTAGTACCTTGGTATTGTTTCAATTTGTTATTAACATATTGCAGCACATAACCATTGTAAAATGTGTTCTGTAGCAGTTTTAATATGATCTTTATCAAAAATCACATCGTTCACAATCTCAAGAGAAAAAGATAAGTTTTCAAAGTTATTCCCAGCTTCCCAGTTTGTGTTAATTGCAGATTTTATTTCTTCTTATAAAATGTCTTTTTAAGTATCATATCGTAGTTAGAAAAAAAAAAATTAGTAAAAAAGTATGTACCCTCTGGGGTCTATCGTAACTTTTAAGGGACGATTTTTCTTTCCTTAATAAAAAAATTATTTTTTGCATAATATTTTTTTTATTATGTTTCCTGTACATTATACACTGTTTGTAACCAATAAACAAAATATCTTTGGAAAAAAAATGTCAGGCATTAATAGGTTAAATATTTGCTGTCCTTAAATGACCATATAATATTGTACTTAGGTAAAATACATCAGAAAGCGCCACCTAGTGGAGATAACTCAATGTTGTTATAAAGTGCAGTTACGACTTTTGTGCTTAACACGGCAGGGAAGAAATCAGTTACTTTATTGCGTTCAAATTTCATTTCTATAAGCAATAAAACTTCGTTTCTTTTAAAATTTAAAGAGCACTAAACATTGAAGAAGATGGTGTTTTAGAGCTATTTTCGTTCGAGGATAGTTTCCCATTTTAGAGACGAGCTTCTGAATTCTTTAACTGAATCACGTCACTCACTGTCTCTGCATCAAGGAAGATTTCCTGTAACAAGCGACAAGTCTTCTTCAGTTTCACTGAACCTGCCTGGATAAAGATGCGTTTAAGAGGAAGAAAGGATGGTGACATGACACCATTCCCTTGACAGCTCAATATCCGTTGGAAAGGTTAAAGCGTTTGAAGGTATCCGTGCCGAGAGATAAGCGTTATAATGTATTTAAATATTTAAGTTAGATGTTAGGAAGTTATTTTTTTTTCTTATTTTAATCTTCTGCTTTGTTTTGGCACACTGCTATTTGTTGTTTTTGCTTACGGTTTTTTTTTTTTCAGATGACTTTACTCCTGTCCTTTCTCTCCCTCTCTTTTGGCACGCATCCCTGCACCCAACTACTAAGTTAAAATATTCAATGAGGTCTATTGACAATTATCTACATGATTTAAGCATTGTTTCCATTCAATGGACAAGCGAAGGAATAATGTGTTTTGCAATATAGTTTCCATTTAAATATTATTTCTAATTTTTGGTAGTTATTTTGTAACTTCAAAAAAGGTTGGAAAATTTTCACCTCAAAACCATGGGGCAGAGTGAAAAATAAAATATTTTAAATGAGGCATTTTCTATTTGATGATTAACAGTAACTTTCATCAAATAATGTGTAAATAAATTTAAAATAAATTAATAAGGGAAAAATAAACGAGTAAATAAAGACATGAATGATTTTAAATATATGAAAAAAATTGCAGAGTGAGTAAAATACAGAATCAATAAGAAAATAAGTGAGTGAAAGAATGAATAAGTAAATTAATAAGTAAAAGAATGCAAATAAATTAATGAATGAAGAAAATAGGCATGCGATTAGGTAAAGAATTGAATGAGTAAAAGAAATGAACTGTTTCACTTTGTCCCATCCACTTTGTTTCGCTTGCACCTTGACGAATTGCATTAAACATTCAAAATCAAATCATGCTTAAAATGAGCTAAACAAGTACTGCATCGGCCATCATTTAATAATTTAAACGATAATTACAAGGTTTTTTTTTCATTTTCTAATATTTAAGACTATTTTGGAAAGACCAGGTATATTTTAATACCTGTATCAAATATTGTAAACGACTTACATTATTTTTTCGGTAGATCTTTAGAACTATTTATTTTTGTGATTGGAATCAACTATTGGTTTAAAAACTTAGAAAAATATTGCTGGATAGGTGGCGCTGCAAACTGTAGAAGTATTTTACCATTTCCCTTTGCCCCACATGTTCAGATACCTACATGCCCCACATGTTTAGCTATATAGAAGTATTTGAAACAAGGTTTCAGAAGTGCTAAATAGAAATTCTGCTATAAAACAGAATACGCTATTCTTAGACTGATAAAACTTCATCTTCCAACATGCATACCTAAATATTTTCTTTTAAACTAATGAAATGTAGTACAGAGCTTTATATTGGTTTGTATACCTAAAGTTCATTTAGGCAGTGGTCCAATATACGCGGTCTTTCCTCATGGAACCTTGTCTCAGCCAAATTGAGCTCTATGCAGACAAATCATTTACCTGAATTCAGATCAACTTCAAAATTGTCTAAATCCAGAATTTTAACCTGATTCGTTACCTTCAAGGTAATTAATACTTAAATACATAACAACAAGGAAAAAATTATATCTATATCTATATATATATATATATATATATATATATATATATATATATATATATATATATATATATATATATATATATATATATATATATATATATATATATATATATATATATATATATATATATATATATATACACTGGTTATCAAGAATTAAGGAACAATCACAAAAATGGCGACTACTCAAGAAGTTACCTGTTGATTTTTATGAAACTTGGCCACATTGTACAACACATAGTAAGGTATAAAATAACATAAAAAGAAATTACCAGACAATTATGGTATTATAAAAAATAATGCTCAAAAAGTGAACAAATTTGAGGTGGCAGTTTGATATTGGGGAAGTATCTTCAATATGGTATATGATCCCCTCTAACAGCAATACAACACGAGCAGCGATGCGTGATGCTTTCAATTATTCGGTCTATCAATTCTACAGGAAGCCACTGATCTTGCAAAGCAGTAGCAAGCGTGGCAAGGGTTTAAGGGGGTAGGTTGAGGGCAGCAATACGTCTCCCTAAAGCGTCCCAAACGTGCTCGATAGGATTCAAGTCCGGGGAACGAGTTGGCCACTCCATGCGCAGAATTATAGCGTGTTCCAGATAATCGTCTATGATGCGAGCTCGGTGCGATCTTGCGTTATCGTCCTGCAACAGGATTGCATCACCTATTGCCCCAGCGTGTGGGCGAACATAAGTATCAAAAATGACATCCATATAAATTTGAGCATTTACGGTTCCCCTGGGAAAGACATGGAAGTCTGTGCGTCCACCCAAAGAGATGCCACCCCAAACACAGCCACTGTCTCTTCCGTACGCATCTCTTTTGCGAATGTTTGACGGGTCATAACGGGTTCCAGGTTCCCTCCATATCAAATGACGCTACTATTACTTTCTGGAGCTACTATCACTATCTAGACTAAATCTAGACTCGCCTGTAAAGAGTACAACCCTCCATTGGTCATGCGTCCAATGAACATGTTGTTATGCCTACTGCAAACTATCCCTCCTATGGCGTGATGACAACGGCACACAAATAACTGGTCTCGCATACAGACCACCTTCGTGAAGCCTTCTACGCACGGTAGAAGTTGACACCAACCTTTCGGTGACTGCAGCCAGGGAGGATCTGAGAAGAGTCGGAGTAGCAGATCTACTACTGCGTGCACATAACCTTAAATATAGGTCATCAGCGCCAATCGTAGCTATTGGCCGTCCTTGACTGAACCTACTGGATGACGAACCTGTGGTTAAAAATTGGCTCCAAAGTCTATGAACCACAGAATGACTCACATTTAACCACCTGGCCACTTCTATTTGACTTTGTCCTGCCTCTAGTCTCCCAATGGCTCTGCATCTTAGTTCTGCAGGTAAATGATGTCTAGAAGTCATAGCTACGAGTTGGCTATCTCAGATTTCTTTTGATAGTATCACGGCGAGATTTATAGGCTTGCTCTCAAACGTGTTCTTTTAAGCTCCTCGAAGATGACGTACTCCGATTGCAGCGCCACTAATTTGCATAACATAGTTTTACTCAGCAACTCTTACTTAGCAACATATCCAAATTTTGTATGATTTGGATTATTTTTCAGGGAGTTATCGCTATTTTTGTTATTTTTCCTTAATTTATGATAACCAGTGTATATATATATAATGCAGATATCGTTTTTATTCCAGAAAAAAGTATTTCATTTAAGCATAAGCAGAAAATTCCTTTACTGAAATTGTTATAAGAAGCCACACAAAAGTTATACATGTGTATTTTTTATTATTATAGTGGGTTTCGAAAATAACAGCTCTTGCAACAAACAAGTGGATAAGGTAATAAAATCCATTACTGATCGTTGTAAATGCAATTAAATAAGCAAACTATCTTGTTCTTTTATCTGCTTATTGATTGAACGTCGGAACAAATTGTATTTCTAGCTTAGAGAAAGAAGATTATTCCGCACCTAAGATAAAAATCGGTCTAGAAGCATTTTTTGATGTTTGTTAGATACTGTTTTAAGAGTTACGTTTACAAGATGTGAGATTGCGACAAAAATAAATGTACTTTTATATGGTTTACAAGAAATTACAAGAAAAGATAAAAGATAATCTTGTAACTAAACCAACTAAATGAACACACTCCACTAAAAAGTTCAACAAAAAACAATTGATTGTATAAAGAAAAAAAAATAGAATAAAAAATGCATATCTTTCTAGCAGTTGCATTTAATGATTGATAATAACATTTATTCACAGTAAAAAATTTTAAATGAACTTAAACACCCCATTCTATTAGTTTGTGGATTTTCAAGTTTAAACAAAGTAGTACATTTATGAAGATTTATACCAAAGACTCTCAATTAAAATTGAATAAGTAAAAACCGTTCCAATTACTGCAAAAATAACACTTCTTTTTAATGGAACTATTTTCCATATTGTCAAAGCAAAATCCTTTTCTAAATAAACCACGGAGTAAAATTGATTACTAACAAATGCATTTTCATTTCTCAAACTTAAAAATTTCAGCGTAGTGTTTTCAAATGCTTCGTGCAAAAGTGTTGCGCGTGCAACAGCCAGCAAAAATGCGCTGAATCCAGAAATCAACTCCAATATTATTGTTACGTGCGACAAGCGATCTTCTAAGAGACTCAGGCGGATGAAATGTGAAACAATGAAAAATGCTGTTGCAGAACTGTACAAAATTAGTGTAAACATCAGAAATGAAAATTCACCATCAACAGTGTGCATGATTTTCACAAAATTCACTCGAAATTGAAGATAATGACTGTAACTTTCACTTTTATCGACTGTAGAACACAATGCTGATTGTAAATGGTAGCACAAAAATGAGTACAATATTCCAAAACTTTTCATTGGCATTTGCAGGCAAAACACTTGTGTTACAATCCAAAATACGAGAAAGGACTGCATAGTAACTGATCTTTCGCAAAATATTGCAGCAATAGAGTTGCAATAACTGTCGGAATTCAGATATAAAATGGTGCTGGTAGTGCAGACTAAGACACAAAGTAGGGCATTGCAGCAACCCCATACATAAAACATGCGCACGAAATAATTTTTGCAACACTGGTTTTCCAATCCTTCGAAAGGATGAAGTAAAATATCCATTATTTTATTTAATCGATAACATAGAGTATATCGATGCATCATCATAATAATTGACATGAAAACAAGTGACAACGCAAGTGTCGACGTTCTAGCTGTTAAAACAAATGATAAATTTATAATTACATGGAACATTAAGAGAAATATGTTAAAGAACAAATTGAAGTAATTAGTTATTCTCTTTCGTGTATAAAATGGAAAAACCAGGCTTAGCTTTAGAATATGGAACATAAACCGATACGTAGTGCTTACTTGGTATTCTTTCATTTTCGATTACGAAATCTTTAAAGACAGCTTTTATTATTGCGAAATTACTGATTTATATTCTTTCAACATACTCCTTGCATTTGAATATATGCATGGATATGTATGTATATGAAATTCTTTAACTCGTTTCAAAAAATGTTTAACTGTTTTTCAAATCAAGCATTAGAGTTACTATATTTTAATATATGCAATTAGATTTCAATGCATGCATATTTTTTATTAAAAATAGCTGTATAAATGAAGAAAACATGGCAACATCAGAGAAAAGACACAAAAAGCACTTTATATTTTAAGGCAGCCAGTCATGAAGCTATTAGTATGAATTATTGAAAAATAATATTGATTCTAAGTAAAAGCATATTTTGTTTGAAACGCAAGTTAACCTTTAAATTATAAATGTACGCTGAAAAACAACGCTATTTAAATAAAATTAATAATATTTGCTAAAACAGTTCCTTTTATTCGAAACACTAATTGGATGAATCGAAGTGATGGCTGGTTATTAAATAATTTAAAAGCAATTCTTCAATTTTAAATATACACATACGACAGACACAGATGTTCACTTGGGCTTCTTAAGAAAATAAGTCTATAGAGGAGATGAGTTCCTGTTCATTTATAAACTAAGTTTAAAAACGCATGTAAGTCCGCTAAAACCATTTTATCTTTATCAGTCTTATGCTTGAAGAGTTGTTAACTATTACCTGCTGATAGAAAATGTAATTTTTAGTATTGCCAAGTACACTGTATTTTGTAGCAGCAGCACATATTTATCAATATGGTCATTTAATCTTAAAATTGTTTTTAAATATTAAAATGCATACCATTTGTAACATTATTAGAGGTAAGAAAAACCGATCTTCAACTAATCTGTAAAGCTTATTTAATATTTTTTCAAGTATACGTTACGCATGTTTATTCTAGCATGAATACTTTTCAAAGATATATCATTTTTATTAATATACCTGGGCAATAGTGATTGAGTGGAAAGAATTGTGAACAAGCTTGCTTTTTTAACTTTATGTGTGCAATAAAAACAACCGCCACGCCTCTTTCATTCACTGAAGAAGCGCAACAATTGAAATTCAATATAATCAACACCAAAAATTCACTTATTATCGATTTTTCATCAATCATATCTTTCATACAAAAATCATTCTTTGACTCAATGGCTGTTTACCGCCGACAAAAAAGATTTTAGTGATCAATCGTCATCAATTTTGAAAGTTACAAAAAAGACTGAAACTCAGTTTGCTTTTCAGTGATTGTATAAATTAGGATATTTTCGATTGTAATTTCTATATCTTTTCTTTTGAAAACACGCGTGAAGTGACAATTAGGTGAAAAGCTTTTAATGTGTGAACGCTTTGTCATCTTTAGTACTGCATGAATAAATTTTTAACCTTCAATTTTTCTTAGTCAATAGAGAGTGTGTGTGTTTATCTTGAGAGAAAGAGACACTTTTCAAAAATTGGAAAGAAAAGACATACTAATAAAAATAATTTCATTGTATGAGTATATGGGCGATTCCACAAAGCGGGAAAGTTTGCGTTATGTATTTCAAAGAAATGTTTTTAAAAAACATTTAAAAATTATTAAGTAAATACTGTAATCGTTACGTACTTAAAATATAACATTAACGAAAATTCATTTTTACATATAAAAAAAAAACACGAATTGCTGCTTGAAACAGCTTACAAGGACCCTAATTGTTTTACTTCTGTTTTGTTGCATGAATTTTTTGAAGAACATGAACTCTACTCCCATAAAATAAAGTTAAAACTCAAAAATTTAGTAAAACTGTTTTTATGTGAGTTTTCCTTTTTTTGTCTCCTTATGGACGCATCATTAAATATACTTACAAGATACGCTTTCACGGAGGCCACTATAATGCTTGGTAAAAAAAAAAAATCTTCTAACTAGTTTCAAAGGAAGCGAAGCAATTGTTTGTAATTTATATCGGAAAAAATAGAAATAACACCCTAGGCACCGGTAGAAATCTAAAACATAACCTCTTTTCCTGAGTTCCGGGAGCTGTTACGCCAAACGCTGTTCACCGTTCACGGAGACCTCAGAAATGCTTAAGTAATAAGACAATATTTTCTAACTACATATTAAACTGTACAATATCTTTATAATTTATAGACTGTATTAAACTGATGTATAATCTATATTATTGTAACGTTTCACTAAAAGCCATTCAGTAGTCATTGAGTGAAAGAGTGACAAACATGCATACTTGAGCATTATAATTTTAGTAAGATCCATGAGAAAATGTTTGAAAACAATTAAACTTAAGAAACATTTCAGGATTGAACACAAACTGTCACGTTTTTGTAGATTCAACCTTATAAAAAGTTTAAAATATCATAACTTAGAATCAAAATTAATTTAATATGTTACAGCAATTGAAATGATATTCACGTTATAAAAAACAGATTGTAGTAACAAATCCAATGTCAGGTAAATTGCCAAATAAATAAAAAAAATAAACGATTTTTGAAATAGCAAACTTATTTAGTTTTGCAGAATGAAGACAGATACACGTTGAATTTCAAAAACAGTAATATTACAAAGTTAAAAGACGTCTTTTTCATTTTCAATACACATTTATTTCGTATTTAAACTTGTTTCTTTTTAAAGTTTTTTTTTTTTTTTTTTTTTTTTTGTCCTAAACAATTTTTCAGTAAGTAAACCAAAAGCTGTCGACGAGTATACAGTACGTAAAAAATGTCCCCAAAACTACCATGATTACATTCCTTCGTATAGGTATCATCTTCCAAATAGTCAAGCAAATGTCATGTCTGATAAATGCGAAAAATTTGTTTTGTACCAGGGGTTTATCTTGGCTACCATCAATAGAAAACAGAGATCTAGTCTTTAGTTCATTCAATGCTTCGTGCACCAAAGATGCAAATATCGTCATTCCGAAAAAGCTAATGAAATTCAGTATGGACAGCATGGAAACTGAAGCGAATTCATAGACATCATAAAAAGGACTCCGGTGAAAAGCTATTGAAAGTGCAAAATACACTGAAACAGCACTGTTTAAAGTGGCAGTGAACATTAAGAATGAGAGTCTATCATCCACTTCGTCAATGATATCTTTAGCAGATTTGTAGAAAGTTAGAAATTCCTGATATCTTAAATTTTTGTACTTTTTCCAGGTATTACATTTAAAAATTGATAAGCGGATGTGGGAGCATACAAACATATAAAAAATTGCAAAAGTATTCACCGGAATGAGCAAAAAAGCAAAATAAGAACAGATGAATGTGATTCCAAAAGTGACTCGAATGATTAACTGACCATTCCAAACATCCTTCAGAAATCCAGTATGAAAAACGTCGTCACTTTTCGACACTTTAAAGATGCTTATCATAGAAATTATAGCGTAGATGAAAAGGCTAAATGCAGTCCACATAACTATAAGCCAATGTGTCCTCGTTTTTCTCAAGTCTTCGAAGCCTATCAAAGTCTTGCTTAGGTGCTTTGCCAAATTTTTCATTTGCTGCATCCTTAAGCTCAAGGCCAGTCTGTGAATTGCTGACATAAACATCAAAGCTGAATTAGCTAATCCAACTGGAGTCACCTCTATGTGAAATAGCAAATAAAAATTCGATACTACAATTAAACATAAAAATATCGCATTGAGGATGATACAGCTAATAGTCTTTATCACATTTGGTTTTGAGCTTGAAAACAAAACACTTAAATTAAATAAAAGGAAAACTGTTCTGTATGGCCGTATGCTTTTTTCGCTTACTTGTATCATCTTTGGATGAGCCGTCTTATGCACAAAGTTAAAATATCTGCTTTGGACCCCAATGTTCCAATTTTATAGGAAATACAATTTAACGATATTCAATGGCGCTTGATCTCAAATCAATGACAAATATACAGCAATACCATATTGTTTCATTGTTTACTTTAATTTCGTTTATTTTGGTATTTTACTACCTCAGATAGTAGAGAAAATTAGAACGTTAAGGAGGTACAAACAAGCAGGGATATCGTAGACACGTGTTTCGGGGTTACAAGGAACGCATTTTTCAATGCAAAAAAATTTTGAGCTTATGGATGCACAGGCATCCGACAAAAGCAACGGAAACAGAAGCGAACAGCTTAAAAAGCAAACATAGCGGATTACCAGAACACCAATAAAAATTTTTAAGCCAAAAAAGATCCAATGAGAAAATAACGATTGAACTGAAGATTTCTACCAGGTACGAAATGGAAAGAAAGAATTCGATTGGCGACACGATAAGCCAAAAGGCTAACAGATCGTGTTGTTGCAGATCGAACTATGTATTTTAATATTTTCCCATGTCTACTTGTGTTTTCTTTCTAAGTTTCAATAGCAATACTTATCAAATAAAATGTTATTCACATTAAATGGACAAAACAGATATTTGATACATTGAAATTCATTCCAATGAAATTACTATTGTCCACTTTACTTTAAATAATCTTTTTTATAAAGAAATATTGACACAATTTATTATGAAATATTATAAAAATATGTTACTAATGGATAACTGATTGATTAAAAAAAAAAAAAAACCTTATTCCATTTTTGAAGCATACATCGCGTCATACATAACAAACAAAATTCACATTTATCAATAGCTCATCACGGTAAAAGGTTGTCAAATAATTTAAATGCATATCAGCATTTTAACCCATTTACGCCCGAGTTTTTTTTTAACATTTTTTTTCAATTTTTATCTGCTTAAAACTCTTATTTGGAATGGTTTACATACATTTTAGGCTTAAAATAGTTCACCGTTGCCGTATTTATTATGTTATTTAACGTCCTGTTTATGGGATCTTTTGCAGATATCTCAGTAAAATACGACCTTACTTGACTTTACTTTCGCAAAGTAATATTATCGAAGGCATCTGTAATCAATTTTAAGCAAATCATTTAAAAATAGTTTAATTTTATGAAAAATAAGTTCGCAAAAAAAACTTACTTTCTGCAGCTAAACATACTAAATCGTTACTTGACTGATTTGTCTGAAAATAACTGTCAATAAATAAACTCTGATATCTAACTATCGGCTTTAACTGGTTTTCTCAAGAAGATGGACTATTTAACTTGTGAAAAATAGCTTTAGTAAAAAGATATACCCATTACAGGTTTTTGTATGCAGTAACTAACAAGCGTTCCGTTTTTAGGACATTGGGCATAAATGGGTTAAGCATAAACAGAACGATTTGAATGAAACTTTTTTTTTCAAACTAATCAGAAAAATTGCGTAAATGATGGCAAATTATTTTACTTTTAGAAAAGTCACATGTGGTGATGATTTGCGTTAAATCCAAATAATCACTAGATACACTAGGTTTTTTTGGACAGTTATTTCGTACTAGCTGCGTGGTCCGGCGTTGCACGGGCTACATCTGGAAAAAAATAATACTGGTACAGAAAAAGATGAAAAAAGAATATAAAAATACTTTGCAATTAAGTTATGTGTTTAATACCAATGATACAAAATGGTAAAAACGTTACAAAAATATGACGAATCATATTATTTACTTAGATTAGTAACTATCTTAAATAATTAAAAAAAAGGAAAGAAGGTTTGACTCATTTGAAACCTACTTACCTACCTATTACATAAGAAAAAAAAGTCAAAGGAATAAGAAAACAATATCCTATATAAATATACAATGGTTTTAAATTATGTGCTTTAGTTAAGTACCTGAGGTACACTATAATTATAAAGTTACAAAGAACAACCACAAATGAAGAACAAATATTCACAATGCAGAAATAAGGAAGACAAAAGTTAATAGAAAAATCCTGCAAAACAAATTATATACCTGAATATCAAAGAAAAACACGAAAACCATTTCATGATCTAAGCCATGTGGCAAGAGGCAAGACTCTCGAGGATAGAGCAATTGTCAACCAGCGCTCTCTAGACAGTTGCTAAAAAAATAATTTTAACGAACGAGATCTCTCGAGAAGAATGGAAACTAATCCACATTAAAAAGCAAATCATTGGGAATCATTGGAGTGCAAACTATAAGCTCCCCGTTTGAGCAACTGCTTGATTGTCAACCATTGAACATAGAGGGCACCTCCACAGTTGCAAAATCATAGAAATACTCTTTATGAGCGCAATCTCTCGAGAAGAGAGGAAACTAATTATTTTCGTAGAGTTTATTATTTTTTACATTATTTTTTTAGGTATAACAATAGCTCTTGTAGCCTAAAGCCTTTTTGGATAATGGACTATTGAACACAAATTTTTTTTTTCAAATCGAACCAGTAGTTCCTGAGATTAACGCGTTCAAGCAAACAAACTCTACAGCTTTATATTATTATTAGTATAGATTTCATGAACCATTTTTAATACACTGATGATGGGGCTTTTTTTAATAGTCTAGAAACTATTTGCTGAATTTTTAATTCTTTTTAGATGTTTTTAGTTGCACTGTTATACACGTTGCGTTATTTAAGTCCAATTAACACTATTTTTCGAATTGCAGGAAAAGGTTTTATATTCAATTTAAGTATAGTTATTTATGTATGCGGCCTAATTTTATGTATCCTAACGTATGTTTTTAATACATATGAGAACAGAAATGAAAGGGGAACAAATGCCCTTTTAGTTAACTGTGTTAGGATAAGCATCTGATTCGAGCTCTGTGTGTGCTTTGTTCCTATCCAATAAACCATGTTCATCTGCACTTTCTCTTAGTTATTGACAATATTATAATGTATTGAAAAATCTTGTTACAAAATAAAATACTTTCTCTCGAAAATTGACTTTGAAATGTCCCATTATTTTGCGTTCTCAAAAGAAAAAAACAAGTTTAATCTCCCTGATGAGAGTTTGAGTGTATTGAAATTCTGGTTATATCACATTGGAAAATTCATCTTTTTTTTTTTTTTTTTTTTTCAGGAATTTTGCGTCTTTAACAATATTCCATTTTTAATGGCCAAAGTATAAACGCTATTAAAAATATAAATTTAAAAAAAAATTGAAACCGATCGTAATAGATTTTTAACATGATAAGATTTGTTTTTTGATTCAGTAAATATATATTTTTACTACTTTATTTCCAGTGATTCGTCAAAAACCATTTTTATTGCATCTTTTTCAAGCGATCAAATCTTCAAAAAATAAATAATTTTTGAAGAAGAAAGTGTACTTTTTCAAATTAGAATACTATTAATCGTTCTATTAATAATAATACCCTAAAAATTGAGGTTTTCAGCAACATATTTTATTGAATTTCAGCTGTCATATTTGTAAGATACGAAAGTACCCAAGTAACATCGACTCATCGGATTTTGCTCGGCCGATCAACTAACTCCTCGTAAACTGATCCCGTAACGCCCTCCCGTCAAATTTCCCGATGAAAATTAGCCGAGCTATATTTCATCGAAAAACGATATCCTTTCGATAAAGTTTCCCGATGAAAATTAGCCGAGCTATATTCAATCGAAAAACGATATCCTTCCGATCAAATTTCCCGATGAAAATTAACCGAGCTATGTTTCATCGGAAAACTATATACTTCCAATCAAATTTCCCGATGAAAATATGCCAAGCAACAGATTTCATCGGAAAGAGGTCGTAATGATCAAATTTTCTAATGAAAATTTTCCCAATATCAAATTTTTGTTAAATATGCAGTGTTGGTCTCATTAATCGTAGACTTGGTGCCGTGGTGGTAGAGCGTTGGCTTTCCGCACCGATAACCCGGGTTCGATGCTGGAGTTGGCCAGTCGCACTTGGTTGCGGGAAATAAAAGAAAGGTTCGAAAATTCATCGCCACGGAACTAAACTGCGCGTATATTGATCCAACTCTCATCGTATTTTGATCCTTAATTCATCGCCACGAGCTACACTGCTCGTATATTGATCTAAATCATATCGTTTTTTCATCCTAAATTCATCGCCATGGAACAGCACTGCTCGCATATTGATCACATCGTATTTTCTTCCAAAATTGATCCTAAATTCATCGGCACGGGACTGCACTGCTCGTAAATTGATCCAAATCTCATCGTAAACTCATCGGATTTTGCTGCTCGGATTCTGTTTGGCCGATGAGACATATTGGAGCAATTCCCGATGAGAACTCATCGAAATCCGATCATCGGCCGATGAGAATTTCATCGGGTTTCGATGAATGGCCGATCATCGGCCGATGAGATTGTGCTGCTAGGGTAGGGTTGGTTTGGGTAAGTTGGCCCCTTTTTTTAGAACAGTTCGTTTTTAAGGCTTTATACAACAGTTTTAAAGCAAAACAGTTCAAACTTGTTGACTTATTTTATCCCGGACATAATTAATAAACATAAGTTCAGCATTATTTCTTAAAAAATGCTTTAAATATTTTTAACATATTCTTTGAAAAATGACGTGGGGTTCTCACTTACCCCCTAGGATGGGGTAAGTGGGCCACCCTCCATTTATTTATATTTAAAGTGAGCATATCTAAAAAAGGGGTTTGGGAGTAGTACCTGATAAAGTATGTAAAATTTCAGTAGGAAATATTGTTTTTTTTTAATGTATCCGTTAACGAGATATCAACTTACATTTAAACGTGTATGACAGAAAATTTTAAAGCGGAATACAAAACCATTGTGCCTGTGAAATTCATTAAAAGCCGTTAGGTATATTTTTTGCTTTTACACATAAATTAGTGTTGAATAAACATAATAGAATCGATTAGGATCATTTCTGGTAAAATAAAAAATATGTTACAAATCTTGTAAATAGTAGTTGTTTTTCCTGCCTTGCATCATTTTCACTAGTTTTGGTTTTATCTGGCGACATATTGAAAACGTATCCGAAGATATCACTTCTACCATTTGTATACCGACCCTTTAACATTTTGTAGTTTTTGCACTTACCCTAACTTTAATAAGCATGAAGACATTTTCGCTCGGAGTTGTAATACCGTGGGTTTTTCTTTTTGTCACTAGAATTTTCTTGAATGGATTATTTAAGTTTGTGAATGAATCGAACACTCCGGATTTTGCTAGAATGTTGTAGAAATTTCCTTACGAGTATAAATAGCTGTCCAACTGCCTTGAACAGAGTTAGTTAGTTTTTCTCAGATTTGATTTCTGAGAGGCTCGTTTTATTCGTTTGGGCGAATGTCTGTTTTGCTTTTGTAATTTCTTAATTACTGTTCACGTTAGATACGTGGTGCTGAGTTACTGTTAAGAATACAGTGTACTGTTTGCTGCCTAATTGCTGCATGTTTAGCAATTGTTTCCTGCTCCTATTGGAAATAAGTGTACATACTTTTAAATAAATTTATAGTTACTTCCTCAAGATTGGAATGCTCATTTAAAGAAAGTTGAAGGTACTACGGACTCGTTACAATATATAGGTTGAAAAAAATGAAATCACTTATTGGCAGCGACTACTTGAAGTTTGCTGAGGGAGAAACATTATCATTTTATCCTCAGTTATAATTCTAACATCACTTACATAAAACCAATAAAAAGTTTAGCTATTTCTATTCTTTTTAAGAAATTTAGCAGCAATTTTACCATTTGTATTTTATTCTAAAAGTAGAACTTCATAGTATTTTATGGTTATCTTTGATGCAAGTTTCCCAAATACATAGTTACCAGCTTTTACAGTTTTTGTAACTGAACCATCAATTCCTTAAAGGTCTGCAATCTGCATCATTATCCTTCATTTCCTCTTAGAAATTGCTTCATCAGAACTGCGTTTCATTTTGAAATCATTATTATTCTGAGGGGACCCACTTACTCTACTGGGAAAAAACTACGGAGTAAGTGGGACCCCTCCTTTTAAACACTTATTAGTAATACTTTGCATAAAAATTCTTATTTCAATGTGTACTTCATGTTAAACTCTACCATGAAACTTAATGAATATAGAAAAAATAATAAAAACTAACCTTGAAACACTTCTTTGAAAAATGTTGCTTGAACTCCCATTTTTTTTTTTAATTTAATTTTTTTGACATAAGTTATACTAGCCGGGTATGCGGCTCTGCCCGATTTTCTACCGCGTAATATGCAAGCTACAAATATTGTTTAGGTAAATAGGAATTGTTACAAGCTTGGTATATTAAAAAATATATATATTTATAGTATCATATGCACTGGAGTCAACCATTTCCAAATACTAAGGACTCCTATTTTTTTTCTCCAGACCGGAAAGGCATAGAAACATGTAGATTGTTCTAAAATGCGCGCACGTTCTTTGTCCAAATATCACAGAAATGGCAACACTATGTGACAAATGGAATTTTATTGCCAGTCGCGAGAATGAGAACTGTTTTCGATACTTAAAATGGCGACGTTTTCCTTTCTTGAACAGCGTGTAATCATTCGTTTTCTGAATTTGCGTGGTGTGACACCAATTGAAATTCATCGACAGTTGAATGGATTATGGATATGTCGAAAGTGCGTCCGTGGGTGCGATAGTCATGCGGCGATCCCCCGAAACAATTCTCTCCACTTTCTCGATTATAACGTCAGACCGGCTTGTGCGAGCCCGAGGTTGTTGTTCGGTTTGTTTTCGTACGATGTTCTTTCTGCCTTCACTGTCGCACCCACAGAAGCTTTTTCGACATACCCATAATTACATCACCACATGTTTCCTTCAACTGTCGATGAATTTCAATTGGTGTTACACCACACGAATTCAGAAAACGAATGATTGCACGCTGTTCAACTAAGGAAAACGTCGCTATGTTAATTTTCGAAAACAGTTCTCATTCTCGAGACTGGCGTTAAAATTCCATCTGTTGCATAGTGTTGCCATCTCTGTGATATTTCGACAGAACGCGGCTCTTTTTAAAACAATCCACATGTTTCTATGCCTTTCCAGTCTGGAGGAAAAAAATCGGAGGCCTTAGAACTTGAATATACCTCGTATTGCACGTTAAATAAGTCCCACTATTGCAGTCTCTATCCTTGTGACTCCATTTGTGAAAACTCAATTGGTAAAAACATCTGATGTAATTAAGAAATTGTTTTGACTATAAACACTTTCCATTTTCTATGTGTTGCCAAAATCAATTCCCTTTTTATTTACCCCGTTAGTGATTATTAGCACAGATGAATATAAAAATCCTAAGAAAGCAATAAATTTCATACTACTTACTCCAGAGAAGCTTTGGTTCAAAATTTTCATTATGATCACTATTAATATTGTTGTTGCAAGGCAACAAGTTTTTTCAACAACGGATTAAAAACTTAATCATTTAATGGGGAAACTACATGAAATTTACTGTTTTTTATAATAACTTTTTAAAACTAAGTTTCTCAGAAATAAATTATAGCCTATCCTGATTCCTGTTAAGTAGCTATCTACGGTAAAAAAATGGTTAAAATCGGTTCAGTAGTTTTGAAGATTACCTCGGACATACATACATACATACAAAAGTAGTCATTTATGTATAGATCATCTAAAAAATTTTTCCATGAAACCCAAATTTCTACAAAACCAATCACTGTGGTAAAATATAACAAGATCAGTATAAAAAAGTATAAAAACCATATGCGTATTTCAGTTTTGAGGGGGGGTGGCCCCCTTACCCCAGTGACCCACTTACCCGAACCAACCCTACATAAATCTAATGAATAATTTCAAAAATAAATTAAAATAAATATAAAATTAGATAATGAGAAAAACGATTGAGAGTCAAATGACAATTCACGAAACATTATGTGAATTCCTCACCCCCCCCCCTCTTTCAACATAGTGCAGATGTCCGGATTTGGTTAGGATAAGAAAGGTTTGTGCTCTTTATATTTTAAACGTGTTTTAATGAGATGAAGAAAAATTCTCCTAAAAATCGGTTGAAGTGCATGAATATGAATTAGAGAGCCACCAAACCTTACTAACGTTAATTAATGTAACCATGTAGCTCCACCTGGTAAGACAAATTCATTTTATCTACCAGTTTGTTGGCAATCTTAGCTACAATAAGAGGATCTTTGCTTCCGGCTCGATCATTGGCTATTCCTAACCGAGGAGTCCACAATAAGGACGAAACTGCAAAGGGATGCTATGATCGAGCTGTGGGTGCATTTGCTTGATGTAGCTCAGTTTTTTTTTTCTTATCTTTTTTCAACTACTATACCAGTTATAAAATTTCAAAAGACACACCTATCTTTTCATGTCAAAAAAATGGATTTGAGAAGAAATGAAACTGTATTTTGTTATATTAGTACTAATTAAATTACAAAGCTTTTCTTTTTACTTTTACTAATTTCTGCAAGTGAAGTAAAAATAGAATAGCGTTGGGGGGTTTCCTACTTAGTACAGTGCCGTATTTTGTTATCAGTACAATCGGCATAAATCTGTCAAATAAAGCAAGCAAAAGACAGTTTTATAATTACTCTATCAAAATTCTTTATAACTCCTCCATTAAACTGGAAAATATGCATTGACGATACATTTAACATACTTTCAGTAATTCTCTTTCATTTATAAAATCAACATAGCACTTTATAAAGTTTGTGTTTTAATTTACCGGAATTCCAAAACTCTTTCATGTATCTAGCTGCACGTTATTCAAACGCTTCTTCTTATTGTGTCTTAATTAAATCAAATAATAAATAAACATTTGTTGCGTGAAAGAAAAGTTGCTTGAATGATATTTTAAAATTAACTTAGCACGTCATGAATTTCCTGATTTCATTTTCAAGAATTCCAAAATTATTTCATATTTTGAGTTGCACGTTAGTCTAATGCTTCTCTTAATTGTGTGTTAATTAAATTGAAGAAAGAATAAACATTTGTTATATGAAACAAAAGTTAGCTGAATTGTTCATTATAATTACTTTTTAAATGTCAAATTAACTTGAACGTTAAAATTGAATATTGTTTAAATATTCTGCAAGTGTAGCTGACCTTTTACTCGTAATTGAAAATGACATAAGGAGTTCATTTTTGTGAATCGTAGTTCAATTTATAAAGCTCCTCTACTTTTATAGAAAATATATTTACTTTCAGTTAGATTGTTGCATACATTTCGCCCAAAACTGTCTAGTTAAGCAAACTAGTAATAATTTTATCATTAGTCCATCCAAATTCTTCACTATTCCTAAACTAAACCAGCAATCATTCATTGGCAACTTACTTAACATACATTCAGAATCTCCATTTACTTGCTAAAACTATCATAGCACGTAATGAATTCTAATTCTTTTATTATCTTAATTACTAATTTTAGTTATTAATCTATTAAACTTTAATATTTTAAAGAAAAAGCTTTATTTGTTAAATCTTTGTGCAGTTGAAAAGTAAATGAATGTTCAGCCTGATTAATAATTTATTTATTTATTTTGTAAACATCTTTTAACTATAACGAAATATTTTTCAACATTTGCTTAGTTATAAATGTATTTATTGCAATTAAAAATAATTTCTGCAAGAATGTATACTGTGCTACAGGTAAATTTAACCAAGTAAGATATTTCTAAGTGATATATCATCTCGTTACATTTCCTTGTACAAAACTTTACACACTGATGTAGTTACCTTGTTCTTAAGTTTAAAAATACCTAGTAGTTGTTGCTTATAACACTAATTTAAACTTAACTAGTAGTAAACTTAATATCTTCTTACGTTGCCAACGTGAAAAAGTAACACAAACAGAGATTCAAGTACGAAAATATGTTTCAAATAACTTCTATCTAAATGTATTACAATGTTATGAAAGAGTCATGATAATGAAATAGCCTCCGTTCGTACTAAATATTTACTTTGCTCTTGAAATATCTGAAAAGTCCAAATTTAACGTTATTTCCATTCACGTTCGGACTGTTCTTTAAACTAATGAATACTTATGAATAAACGCACTGCTAAAATCAATGCTTTATTCTTCCATCTCACGCTGTGCCGACTGCATGTAGTTGATCAGTTTTCTCTCGAGTAACGAAATCATATGCAAGAATACTATTAAGGTCATATTTTCGATGCTGTTTCAATAACTGCTGTGAATGCGTAATGTGATAAAGATAAACGATGTGCTGAACAAAATGGTCATTTTTGTTTTTTAGATGAGACTTCGTTTCTATGGAAATTTAAATTTGTATAACAGGAGATGAAACGCAGGTTTTGTGCTTTCTTTTAAGTTTTCATTTTATCTAGAATTATGGCAGTTCTTCTAAAAGTAAATAAAATTCAACTATTGTAATAGGCATAATTCTCTGTCATGTAAAATTTGATGGCCAGGTTTTCGAAATCACAGAAATTCTCTTATGAAAATTATGTTTATAAGAGGAGTAATCATTTAAAATAGCAAAAATATGTTTCATAACAATTAATGAAACACTTGAAATTAAAAAAAAACTTAAAATTTAAATAACTAATCTTAATTTAAAGGAATCACACGAAAGTCAGTATTTTATTATTTTTCAATTTCGGAAAAGAAAAACATGTTCTATTTTTTTAGCGCTTCATTGCAAAATGAAAATGAGAATTGCTTTTTAATTGTGTCGTAAGATTAATAATACTATAAAAAACGACCATTTAGTAAAACCCTTTCAGTAACTTTTTTTTTGTTGAAGAGTAGTATAAATAATAGTAAAATATGTACGTTTGCAGAAATGAACATGGTCGTAAAGTTTTATCCCATTAAAAAATTGGTAAGTTTTAAAAATACAGAATCTCGTAAATTTTTGTTGAAATTTTGCCTAACTAAACATTTTATCAAAGGATTTGCTTTTTCTTTTTTTTTAATCATTTTCTATTAACCAAAAATGGGAAAACATTCAGAATATGCCCTAGCAACACAATCTCATCGGCCGATGATCGGCCGTTCATCGAAACCCGATGAAATTCTCCTCGGCCGATGATCGGATTCTGATGAGTTCTCATCGGGAATTGCTCCAATATGTCTCATCGGCCAAACAGAATCCGAGCAGCAAAATCCGATGAGTTTTGCTCGAAATACGATGAGAGTTAGAGCAGTATACGAGCAGTGTAGCTCCGTGGCGATGAATTTTGGATCAAAATACGATGAGAGTTGGATCAATATACGAGCAGTTTAGTTCCGTGGCGATAAATTTTGGATCAAAATACGATGAGAGTTGGATCAATATACGAGCAGTGTAGTTCCGTGGCAATAAATTTTGGATCAAAATACGATGAGAGTTGGATCAATATACGAGCAGTTTAGTTCCGTGGCGATGAATTTTGGATCATTTTCTTTTTTTTTTCTTTCAAATGGGGCTGCAGTAGAGACTAAACCTTTTGCAGACGTAGAGCGATTCCATCAACCAGGTGCGACTGGCCAACTCTAGGACCGAACCCGGGTTATCGGCGCGGAAAGCCAACGTTCTACCACCACGCCACCAAGTCTACAATTAATGAGACCAACACTGCATATTTAATAAAAATTTGAGATTGGGAAAATTTTCATCAGAAAATTTGATCATTACGACCTCTTTCCGATGAAATCTGTAGCTTGGCATTTAGCACCCCCAGAGACCCCCGTACCTTCTAATTTTCTGTAGCTTGGCATATTTTCATCGGAAAATTTGATCGGAAGGATATCGTTTTCCGATGGAATATAGCTCGGCTAATTTTCATCGGTAAACTTGATCGGAAGGATATCGTTTTCCGATGAAATATAGCTCGGCTAATTTCATCGGGAAATTTGATCGGAAGGATATAGTTTTCCAATGAAATATAGCTCAGCTAATTTTCATCGGGAAACTTGATCGGAAGGATATCGTCTTCCGATGGAACATAGCTCGGCATATTTTCATCGGGAAATTTGATCAGAAGGATATTATTTTCCGATGGAATATAGCTCGGCTTATTTTCATCGGGACAGTTGATCGGAAGGATATCACTTTCCGATGAAAAGTAGCTCATCGAAAACCGTGCTCGGATACTGATCGGAACGATGTCGTGCGTTACGGGATTAGTTTAAGAGGAGTTCGATGATCGGCCGAGCAAAATCCGATGAATTGATGCTACTTGGGTATGGATACAAAAAATTTAATCTGTAATTTAGTCTTATCTTTAAATGTTAGATGTTTTAAGCGCTTTGTTAAGCTTTAAGATTTTTTTTTTGTTTAAGTTGTTGAATAAAGTAAAAATTGGTGCACTTATTAGGAGCCAAAAAATATTTAGCATAAATGAAACTTTTAGAAAATAGATTAAAACGGATGACTTCATATTACAAATTTTATAAAATCTGTTTTTAACTTAAATGTTACAAAAAGATAATACGTAAAAATTTTCACATATGTAAGGCTAATATTGCACTCAAATTGTTTTCAGAATATTATATTTCTCATGATCTAACGGTTATTTAAACTTGCGCTATTACATCGAAGTGCTACGTAAATAGACTGTTGTAAAATTTTGCAAAAATGATTTTTTCTCTCATAACAAAATATTAAATAATAGGTTAATGCATTGTCCATTTTGTAGAAACATTATATTTTAACTTTTTAATATCAATTTTCCGCTGTGATACGTGGACACGATAATGTAATCAAAAGCAGGATGTTGATTTTTAGATGATTTCGAAAACAATATTCATATAAAACTTATGTTTAAATTAAGTTTAATGAGTTCGTTTTTGCTTTCAACACAAATTGTAGCTAACAGCTGTAAGCTTGCCTAAGCAATACAGTTGATTGGAGGGACAAGTGGATAAAGATGATATGTGACAATTTCGGAAAAAACTTACGTTTTAGCATGCATGAAGGTGATAAGGTAATATTTTTTTTAAAGCTTTTTCTAGAATTTTAAATAATTGTTATATATCTCCTTTATTATCTTGCCCCTTCAATTAGAAATGCTTCTCAACATGTTTTGACTCCATAACAACTAATTTGATGATGCATTTCCGTATGTATCTAACTGGAACCACATTATATTGTATTTTCTGTCGATTTCTGGTCTCCCTTATGAAGCTAGTTCATGTTTTAAAGTGACATTTTAAAAGGAAATATTAATTTGTTGATTTTTAAGCAATCAAGGTTGTTTACTTTGACGTAAAATGGCGTTTCTCAAACCTATCCTCTTTGTGATTCGAAGTTAGTTTGCCTCGTAATCGGTAGCGGCTTGACTAATGAAATGAAAGCTAAACTGTTGAAGGGGAAAATAATTCGTTCTTGGAAAATATTGCAGCTTTTTTTTCGTTTCTTTTCTTGTTTTTTTTTTCAATTAATTCTTTTTTGCTGCCTTTAGTATGATCTTTTTTCTTCAATTTTTATATCTGATTTATTTACATATTTTATTTCATCGTAGTGCTTTTTTCAAACATTTATTTGTTCTTATCTTTTAGGCAATTTATTTAGTGTCGATATTGTTTTTAGGATATAATTTTATTATCTTCTTTATATAACAAAACATACTCCAAATATGTTTTAAAAAAATTATTTCAAGTTTTTATTTTTTTGTTCAAATCTTTCATTGCTTTAAAATATTTTTAGGCAGCTAATGGGTTTTTTAAAATGTATTGATACGGAAAAGCAAAAAAGCATTAAAAATATCTTCAGATTCCTTAAAGAAAGGAAACCATTGAAATAAAATTAATCGCATGCATTATTTTACAAATTTTCATTTCGAATTTTAAAATAATGTTTGCTTTTCTTCTAATTATCATTTTTTCACTGAAATATTGCTTGTTCAGCTTTAAAAAGATTAACTTATACGCTCTGGATTCAAATTGAATAAATTGAACTCCTTATGCTCAAAACAGTGCTACAAGATGTAAGTTTGGTTGTATCGCTGAGCAATGAAGTACAAGATTGTATCAGTTTTCTTAAGGTTTTATGCTAATCTAGGCTCAAAGAGTTCTTAAATTTGAAGCTGTTGATTGTTTCTCTTATTTTAAAAAAATGAGACGATATTGTTCTCAACATTACGAAGAAATAATTAAAATTAGAATTAACTTTCCTCAAGGAGTGGCTAAGTCTATTACTCTTACTGAATTATATTGTACCATTCAGCAGTATAAAATCATCTTTTATGAGGACGCATATCTTTTTAATACGGACACAAATACATTATGCTCTGTCAAAGATGAAGTTTCAACATTTGTATAATATTCGGCTACTCCAAGAACATTAAGAGGACGCACTATTTTCCTAGTCCAGTTAAAAATTTGACATCTGTGAATTGTTATTTTAGCTAAATTCTTAATTCAACTAAAATGTAAAGGATGAAAAAAAAGCACTTTTTCTCGTGAGTAATTTTGTTCACCATCTTGTGAGGTGAAAAGGTTAAGTTTATAGAAAGCTTGTTTATGAGGACAAATTGATCAATATTTATCATTTAACTAAGTGTTTGAATACATAATGAGAAAATCGTAAAAATCTGCTTTTTTTAATGACATATTTAAATTAATTAGTTTATAAATATTTCAGCAGAGTAACCAGAATATGTAATATAAAAAAGGTCAATTGACAGGAATATTGACAAAAGAAAAAGCTTGACGAACTCATCACAAAGTGACAAACAGCATTTTAAAACCTATACGCAATTATTGTTAACCAAAAATCCACAACAAACGGTAAAAAAAGTTTGACGAGTAGACATCAAAGTTTGTCAGATTATGTTTCCGTCGTTTTCTTTGAAAGAAATTAAAAATGTGTTCAATACCCTTAAACTAGAAAATTTCATTTTTCAAGTTACAGAAAGAAAGAAAAGAGGGCATCTCTTAATGTTTAGGGAAAACAATTAACCAAAAATTATTCGAGGCAACAGATAACCGTTAATTAACTTCATTACCATAAGCATTTGATTTAAGTGCAGTATTCGCATTTAAAAAATAATAGTTCATAAGCATATTTCAATACTTTTTCATTTAACTATAATAATAGATTGTAAATCTTGTTTAAATATAAGATAGCTTCTTTTAAAATACGACTTTGAAATTTCCCTGGTTTTAAACTGAAAATAAAAAACTTTAATCTTCCTAATGAGAATTTGAGTATATTGGAATTCTGGTTATATCAGTTTGAAAAATTGATTTTCTAGAAATTTCGTTTCGTAAGTTGCTATTGCTATTTTAATCACCAACTAAAATCGATCACAATAGTTGTTTTTTTTATAATCAAGATTTACTTTAAGGTTCAGTAAAGTTACAATTTTACTAGTTTAATTTCAGTGTCCCATCAAATCATTTGCGTCTTTTTCAAGCGAAATCTCAACACAAAATAAGAATTTTGCCCAGCATAAAATTAAAATATTATCTGTTTGACATCGTACTATATCAGTCACAAGAATGCTTCTGCTCAAATGTCTTCCTTATATACTTCAAACATGCATGTTTTAAGAAAAATAGATACTATAAATGATTATAAAAATTAAGATATTCCCCTCAAAATATCTATTTTTAGCGAAAGATTTTACTGAGTTTTAGCTGCTATATTTCAAACATTTTTAACAGAAAAGTTTATTGTATTAAAATTCATAACCAAATGCGTTATTCACTAGTAAAAAGCAAATAAAGATGTAACCATTGGTAAAACATTTTAAATGCAAGTGTAATCATATGTCGACGGGTAAAATATTATGATATCTAAATTAAGGTTTATCAACGTTTTAATGCAATGTATGTATTTGGCTTACATAAATTATATTAATACAATGCTACATGACAAGTTCTATAATATGCTTTTCAAATGTATATGCTCAGATAGTTTTTAACTATGCATGCTTTATACATGTTTTACTAAGTGATAAAAAACATAGTCATAAAAAATCGGTTAAAAAAGTAAATAAATATAAATGAGTTAGTAACCAAACCTTACTGGTATTAATTAAAGATATCAAGCAGCTATATTTTTTTCTTTATCTTTTTTCTTCCAGCTACAAGATTAGTTATAATAATTTAAAAACTACTCGTATTCATGCGCAAAAGGAAAAATCAGCATGGCTTTTGTATAAATAGACTGTAGACTGTTGTTGATATACATTCAATACTCCGCCAACTCGACTATTCCAAGAACTGCAGTTTCGTGTTTAAAGGCACTCATCAGCTTGGAAAGAAAGTAACAGAGCTTAACGCTGATATCCTCTTAGTGAAGCAAATTGTACCACAAAACTGGTAGCTAATGTAAAATTAGAGCAACTGCGAGTGACTGCACAATAGGGTGGGGCGAAAAATAAATTTTTTTTCAGATCAACTTCTAATAGTTGCCAAAAGTTGTCTCTGGTGATAGTTAGCTTTTGTGCAAAATTTGAGAAAAATCGGTTAATATCTTCAGGGGGCGCTGCGATCGCAAAGTTTTATCATAGCTTTTATCGGGAATTTATGGTTAAAATATGAAAAACAATGCCGTTAGCTAATCTCATTTCATTTTTTTTTACTCATAATACATTTTTATGCATTCAAAGCATATGAAATAACTCACAAAAAAGGATTTTATATGATATATTTATATTTCAAGCATTTAAAAAGAAACAAAAACGTGAAAAAAAGTGATTTTTTTTTAAATATAAATATATCATATAAAATAATGTTTGTGAGTCATTTCATATGCTTTCAATGCATGTAAATATCTTTTGAGTAAAAAAAAACGCAAAGAGACTAGCTAAAGTCATTTTTTTTTTTTTTGATATTTTAACCATAAAATCCATACAAAGCTATGGTAAAACTTTGCGATCGCAGCGCCCCCTGAAGATATTAACCGATTTTTCTCAAATTTTGCACAAAAGCTAACTATCACCAAAGACAACTTTTGGCAACTATTAGAAGTTGATCTGAAAAACTTTTTAATTTTCGCCCCACCCTGCTGCACAACAGTACGGCAGAACTCAGCTGTAAAACAATTAGTTACTGCCCATAAGCCAGGGATAAGACAGCAACACATGCAATACACCACCATCTAAGTTATTCCGAATTGGCGGCTGGTATAATCGTGTTGGCTGTGTATTGCATGTGTTTCTGCCTTTACCCTGGCTTAGAGGTGATAACTTATTTGCTTTGTAGTTGATATATTTTTTAATAATTGAGCTACAGCGTGTTTTCTTTTTGTTTTTGTTTTTTTAATACACTTTAACACAAAATCAACGCACCAAAAAGGAGCTGTCAGAATAAAAAGAAATTTCATATACTTAAGGACAACAATGATCTAAGGAAATGATTAAAATATTAAAGCAAAATAATCGTTTTTGTCGGGAACCTTAACAAGAAGTTCTGTCAAGAACTAAACGAGCCTACTTTCCCGTACATCGACATCGGCATTCTAACATCTGATCATTATTCTCTTAATTATCTGAGACTAAACATTATGTCAAATATACCTTTTTAGCACTTAAAGCTTACTTCTAAAAGCAAAATATACCCCTTTCATCAGATGAAATAGACACATAAAAAGTAAATAAATGAATAAATAAAGTTTTGTCGCGCCTTTTAAAGAATGTAACTGTTATAGTTCTTCCGTGGAAAAATTCCTCAATTGTTTTCAAAAAAAAAAAATTAAAAGTACAAAGTGCATTAAAACACATTTTATCAAAGAAAAAAAAAGAAAAAAAAAACTCCTCCGTTGATAAAATGTCTCGAATTTCACTTTTAATCCGTTGCCAGTTGTTAAATATAAATAAAGAATAAAATGCTCTCGTGAATGAAACATTTTTGTAACAAAAAAATCGTCTGCCAAAAAATAACAATAATAATAATAATAATAATAAATAAATAAAATAAAACAAATGAATAAGCCTGCATTTCCGCCCTGTTTGCGGAGTCGGAGTCGGAATCAGAGTCCTCACAGAAGATTATTCAGAAAAGTACTTTACAAACATTATTCATCAAAACCATTTTCTTACAAAGTTAGTTTGAAGGAAATCTGACTTTAAGTTCAGGATCAACATTCAACTTAAATTCCCCGTAGGCGCTAATGTTAATTTTTTTTCTTAACGGTTCAATATTGAACGAAAAATGGTTCAAACAAAAAAGCGAAATATGGGAATGAGCCTCTCCGGGATCTTTCAAACAAAAAAAGTTTATTCCAGTCGGATGGTTCACTCAGAAGTTATTAGGTGGGGAAAGGTTGCTTGAACGGTTCAATGTTGAACGAAAAAATGTTCAAATTAAAAATTTAAATACGGTAATGAAGTATCCCTGCTGAGATCCTTCGAACAAACAAAAAAAGTTTATTTAAATCGGATTGTTCACTCAAAAGGTATTAGGGATGACAGCTTGCTTGAGCGGTTCAATGTTGAACGAAAAATTGTTCAAATAGGAAATGTAAATACGGGAATGAAGTATCCTTGATAAGATCTTTCGAACAAAAAAAAGTTTGTTCAAATCGGACTGTTCACTCAAAAGTTAGCATCGCGGGACAGGTTGTTTGAACGGTTCAAAGTTTAACCAAAAATTGTTCAAATCGAAAAATCAAATATGGGAATGAGCTGTACTCGTCGAGATCTTTCCAACAAAAAAAAGTTTGTCCAAATCGGAATGTTCATTCAATAGTTATTGGGGGGGGGGGGGCAGAATAGACCGACCGACCGACAGACAGACCGACCGACACACAAATTCCCCATCTAAATACCCTACTTTCAAAGTTTTAATTTTTCGATATTCATTTTACCTTTTTTTTTTTTTTAACTTGGCGATATTTTTTTACCTTAGCGATATTTTTTGGACTTGGCGATATTTTTTAGATGCATTAAGCTACTTTTAATACTTTTTTCGTCTTCCTTTTATTTTTAACGGGAAAGTAGGCTAAAGATGGAAGTTTAAATGCCTTTCTAAGCAACATCTAGTTTGAATGTGCTAGATGATACAGGTCAGTTATAAGAAAGGAAAATCTTGTACGTTGTTAAACGTCTTCTTGAAACTCTTTTACTGTAAACGTGTCACTACTTCGATAAAACTAGTAAGCTATCCAGCTTACCATCTATTGTGATCCCAGATATTCGCAATGCATGACTAATCAGGGGATCGAGGAGGACAGAGAAGGTGATAATCTGGCTGAGGAAGTCCTGTGACGCTCCTGCTTTGTGTGACCAAGCATGATCCTGTAGAAAAATGGCTCCTGAGATCCCTGCTATTGACAAGGTATGTGACTGGCAGCATGTCCCGAAGGACGATGGACTTTTATGTTGTTAATAAATATTGAGGGTGACCATTTGTCGTATGTGAGGGTATAAGTTCGGTATACCGCTTTAAACAAATACGGCATTCGGGCTCTGACACTTTGGGCTCCGTTTGGAGTAGCGTTGTTATGTTTTCGACGGAAAAAGGTTGCAACCAAAAGGAACCAGATCGTTTTCAGTGACGAACTCAGATTTTGGAAATGATGACACTCGTGTACGCGTGTGAATACTCCGTGTTTTTTGTTTTCGTGTGCCAGCCATGCTAGCAATTTGGGGTGCACTGCTTCCCTTTTTTAACTGTACCGTTATTTGGTGTGAAGTGCGACAGATCCCGTGGTAAAACCCTCAATAGTGTTTTTGCTTTGTTGCGGACACCGTACCCACAGAGTTGGGGATGTTATGGAGCGACGGCTACGAATCAGTAAATCCTAATATTGGTCCACAAAACCGCTCTAGCCCTGCGATACGTTCGTGACATGCTTTAGTCCCATGTTTTGGTCCTTATATACGAGCAGGACAATGCTAGGTCACACACAGTAAATGTGTCGTTAAGGGGGGTGGGAGGGGTTCCAAAAGATTATTACATTCTTTTGCCTACTTCTGATTTGTCTCGCATCTAGCATATCTGTGAGCACTCGGCTGGTAAGTTGAACATCCTACTAGTTTATTCGAATTAGTAGCGCTCTTATCACTCACAACTGTACTGAGAACGAGATACGGATGACATCGTACGAGATTTTCTCACCTCATGGCTATCCTGTATTCACGCTAAAGGTGGCTCAACCAGGTACTAAAACCTTTATTCCTTTTGGATTGTCCCTATAAAATATTATTTTGCTTTCAGTTTCTAATAATTTACGTTTATTAATATTGTCCTTGCCTGTGTAAAATTTCGTTCCCTTCCATGGACGTCATTTCAAGTTTTTCCAGCAGGGGGGGGGGGGGGCAAAGGGTCCAACTCAATGCAATTTCATCGGAAAACATCAAAAGCCACGCCCACTTATATGTAAATACATTGATTTCTCAAAATCAGGGGGGGGCAATTGACCCCCCCCTGCCCCCCCCCCCTCTAAATGACGGGCCTGTTCCCTTCTGACAAATATTTTTGATGCGTCGATTTTCTTGTTACAGACTTATTCGACGCATATAACGTTTACTGTCATTAATACAAAAACGTCTTGTAATCTCTTATAAGGGTTTCCTACATAGTACAGCACTATATTTTCAGAATCATGCACTTCATACAGAACTGTCTTATTCATTAAAATAGTAATAACTTTATCATCATCTTATCGAAATTCTTCCCAATACTTCAACTAAACTGGCAAATAATCATTGACAACTTCTTTAACTTACTTCCAATAACTCCATTCAGTATCTAAAATTAACTTAGCACGTAATAAATTGCATGCTTTCATTTTCAAGAATTTCAAAACCATTTTATATTTCCAGTTGCATGGTATTCCAATGCTTCTCCTAACTCTCTCTTAATAAAACTAAACAATAAATAAACATTTGTTACATGAAAAGAAAGTTAGTCGAATTGTTCATTACCTTTTTATTCTAAGTGCCAAGTTAATTTAAACATTGAAATTGAATATTGTTTGAATATTCATCAACTGTTGACTGAACTTTTAATGAGAAATGGCATAAATAAAGGGTTCGCTTTTTTGGGAATGGTAGTTCAATTCACAAAGCTCCTCTACTTTAACAGAAAAGCTATTTGCTTTCACTGAGATATATTGAGTTTCGGTCAGCTTTTTCTATTTAGTTTTGATTTTTCTGTGGTAAAATGATTTTTAAATACGGCCAAGGAGCAATTATCTGGAAAATGGGAGTGTTTTCAAAGGGGGAGTGTTTTTTTTTTCTTTCTCTTTCTCTATCCATATAACCTTATATATGTTAAGCCAGAGTGCTTTTTATTGAGACTAAATTGCTTATTTTCTAGCAGACCATATACGCAGAATAACTTTGAAACTAAATGGCTTAAAGTAACAAACTTGCTGTTTTACTTTTGAAATGCACTCGATTTTCAAAAAATGACTCGCCGAATGTTTCCATTTTTAACATACCATTTTAACACAGTATTATATTACACGTGCTTAATTTTGGTCCAACTTCATTCTCAAATTGACTCTACATGTTTTCATTTTTAAAGTAGCTCTCTACTCTACCCAAAAAAAGATGCATCACGTGTTTATTTCTGAGTCACCTTAGTTTAAAAATAGCTAGAACTGTTCTCATTTCTGAGACTTTTTTTTACACTTATCAGACTGGCGCCTAAAATAAATTTTGCCAAACTGTCAACCTAAGTGATGTTTAATTGGATGCTGATTATTTTTTTTTAGTTTTAATGATGGTTTTTGCTTTGTCCAGGTAGAATATTTATAGCTCTATAGATCTTGAATTTTCTTTGTATTTCTTAGATTGCAAGAACGGATAGCAAATAGATATGACAGAAAGTTATAAAATGAAATGCGAAATAATTGCATGTATGAAACTCATTAAACAGGCATTTAGGCATAACCTAATTTAGGCAACCTTCATAAATTTGACAAAGATAGTTTGATATCCATGAAATATCTTCAACTCATTTAGTACATTGCAATAAGATTGCAGAAAGTATTGAATGAAATATTCTGTTATGTTAAACAGCCAACAAATGAAAAAATTCAACTTAAAAGCTAGAAAATTGAAAGCCATGAAATCCGAATTACAGTTTATACGGAGTCATTAATATTTGATGAGCAATCCAAACCCTTCAGGTGTACAAGTGAGCTTTTAACCATCAGTAAAAACGAAATACGTAGTAGTATTGTGCTTCCAAAACCTTCATTAGACAGAAAGGAGATATAACTTAATCCAGCGTAACAGCTACAAGTACTTCATACTTATAAATATACTTCTTTAAAAAAATTCCACTCTTAGTATTTATTTTAAATAAGCTGTAATAACAATCTGAAGGCTTTAGAACAAAATATAAGTTATTTAAACTCCAACAATTCAGAACTTATACGTCCGTTACGTTTTTGTGATACGTCGGTTACGACACATGCTCACATACATGGGCAATTTACATCTCTTTTTTTTTATTTATCAAAATTTTGTTAAGCCATATGTTTTTATCACACTCTGATCGATTGAAATGAACTGCAAGTAAATTTTTTGCATGTATAATTTCAGAAAATTTTGAGGTGTTTCTAAAGGCCAAAAAAATTTTCTCATTTGTGAGATACCCCTGTTAAAATTATAAAAAATATTGTTTTTGAAAAATCGCAAAATTTGATTGCATAATATATAAGTAGAGTCCATGTACTTTATGAAGTGCATGCAATGAAACAAGGATTTAGCGTGTTTGAGGTCTTTGGAGGGTGTTAAAGTTTCGAATGATACGTCAGTTACGGTGGAATTGCTCTGCTGCAAACAGTAATTTTCAAAGCGATAAGAGGCTGTTTGGTTATCAATAGAAAGAAGGACGTTGCAGATTCAGTACTATTAGCAGTAAGGCCTCATTTGTTTAACTCTTCTATTTAAATATTATATTATAAAACGTACCTGGTCTCCGTAATATAGCAAACATAGAAAGAAGTAACATAAAAAAAAATCAGAGGGGGGTATGCTGAGGGGGAGGTTAAACCTCTTCAGAATCCTAGAATATGATGAGGGGAGAAGGACGGGTCCATTGATACAAGTTCAAAGTTGATTTAAAGTGACAAAATATTGCTAAAACTTTCGAGGTTCAAAAGAAAAAAAATAATAATAACCTTTGAAAGTCTTTTTCTGAAAAGCAATTGAGTCTAAATAGATAGTTCCAGATTTATACTGTAGGATAATTTGTCTACTCTAAAAACTTTCGGAGTAGGTATCACTGTAAAACAGTCGTTTAGAGGTAAAATCGCCCAAAACTAGAGTGAAGTCCAAAATTTCACGTTTTTTTTCGATTTTTGACTAGATTGCGTTCATTCCTTAAAGTCACAAATTTGGATTAGTTATTGAACCAATATCATAAACAACTACTAAGAATCAGCAAACTATCAGAACTACTTGATTTGAAGCACGGTAACCACGCCCGGCTTTCAGGATACAAGGTTCCTGGACAATTTGAACAATATATACTTTATGAAGAGAGTGTGAATTAATAGTGCGAATAGAAAAAAAATGATTTTTCAGCAAACCTTTTGCACATTTTGAGCTATTCACAACTTTGTAAAAACTAAAACGGTGTGTTTCATCATTTGTAATTTGCTTTATTTTTCCTTTTGGGAGCTCAGAATACGCTAAAAATACATCAAGCTCAATATCATATTCCCGATTAGCTAAAAGCCACAATTTTAAGCATGTTTATGATTTCATCAAAATTACTATTTTTCGATTCAAACATCATATAAAAGATCGTAAATATTTACGCTATTTAATCAAAACCCAAATTGAAAAGTTTTAGTTCCTCAAGATCGGAACAATATTTGTATTGAACATACAATTCAAAGTCCTAATTTAGTAGTAATGAATATAAACAATGTACTAGATTAAACACACATAGGTCAACCGAGTTATACACTCAGTTATTTACTTTAACATTCAAAGTATTCAAATATTACATTGAAGGAGCTTCTGATCTTTTGCTCGGGTACATCTATCGCTGTAAATTAATTTCAAAATCTGATCGTATTCGTTATGATTCGTTTCACGAAGCATTTAAAGGTTAGGGTAATTGTAATATTTCATTAATTTGTAATGAAGCAACTCAGCGTAAGAAGGAATTTATAACACTTATCTGAAATAGCTTCGAAATGTACTTTTGAAAATCGTTTTAACGAAGAATGGGAATCGTTGACCACTTGTCGATTTTCATTGTAACTAATTAGTTTAATATTTTTTAAGATCCCTGCTTAGCAGTTTCTATGGTAAGTTAAAGATTTTCAACGTTTTATTGCACGTAATTGTTGTTTACTGCTGACACGTGTTTTACGGTTGTAAGAAACCCGCATTCAACGTGGTTCGAATTTTAGGAATGACACCCGACAAAAGCAGAACGATTGAACAGTCTTAACAGTAGAAAATATAAATTAACAAAAAAAAATGATACCTAAAGTCGAAATTTGTTGCAAAATTCCAGCAGGAAAAAACGTAGTAATTAATTTTTACAACATCCTATTGACAATAAATGTTGTCGACTAAATAAAACCACTCTAAATAAAGAAGAACAGTAAATTTACTAAAAGGGAACATTATGTAAAATTAAAAAGCTTTTTACTGTCTTAGTTAATGTATCTTCAGTAGTCAATACTTTCTCTTTAAACCCACCAAGTCAAAAATATTATGATATAGATACACTATTCATCATTGGGCTAAAACTGTTTGTTCTCTGTCTGAACGATGTAACTATAAATCACTGTATTCTCCAAGTTTTGTTCCCTTTTTTAAATAAAAATAATAATATTTATTAATTTCATAAAATAAACATTACCGTCCAACGATAGTACAAAAATATTTCTGTGATTCAATTAATCTAGCGCCTGTGGGGTAAACAGAGCTAAAATTTGTCAAAAACATATAGAACATTAAGTAACTTTTTTTTTAAGTAAAATACAAAAAATCAGGATCCGAGGTGCACAACTAGGACAAAAATTACCCCAGTGTACCAAATATCCTCTTTCTTAACGTTTACTTGGGCCACAAGCACACAAACAAGCAAAGCATCTTATTTTACACTGGCGGAAAAGAAAATCCCAACACCAAGAAAAATTTGCCGTAGAGTAATGAAATTTGGGTAATGCAATTGTCTAGTTAACATGTTTAATTGATTAAATGTTCAAGATCACTGGCTAATTTAAGCTCAAGAAAATGCTGTGCAAATGTGAAATTATGTTAATTTAATAGAGGGAGTAACCTCCAGAATTTTGAAGGCTAGCTTACAAGCGTGCATGCATTGTGTCATACCGGTGCCGAATATCACTTTGTGGTATGGAGTGCCATGCTTGTGGCACTTGTTGTGTCAACACTAGGACAATCTTTGCTGACTGTGGCTGATACTGGAGTTGCCGTCCAATGATATCCCATACGTGATCAATTGGAGACAAATCTGGTAATCTTGCAGGTCATGTCAACATGTCAACACTCTGTAGAGTACATTGCGTTACAGCAGCGATGTGAGGGCGAGCGTTATTCTGTTGGAAAACTCCCCCTTGATTGCTACTCATAAAGGGCTGTACTATAGGTTGAATTACCAGACTGACGAAAAATTTGCAATCAGTGTGTTTGGGATAACCACAAGAGTGCTCCTGCTGTCATACGAAATTACTCCAGAGACCATGACTCCAGGTGTAGGTCCCGTGTACTTAGGCCGCAGACATCTTAGATGCAGGCGGTCCCCTGGCCTCTTTCTGATAACATACGACCATCACTGGTACCAAGGCAGAATCTGTTTTCATCAGAGATTACAACATATCTCCCCTCCGACCTCCAATGAGCTCTGTCTTGACACCACGGCAGTCGCAAACGGCAATGGTTTGCAGTTAATGGACTACCGGCTACAGGCTACCTGGCTCGGAGCTGTCCTTACAGTAAGCGATTTCTTACCGTTCTTTGGGTCACGACGGTACCAACTGCAGCTCGAATGTCAGCCGCAGATGCAGTACGATGTGCCACAGCCGTACGCAGGATTCGGCAATCTTCCTTCTCAGTCATGCCACGTGGCAACTCGGAACTCGATCTTCTTGAGGTAGTACCATTCCTTGACCATAGCTTCCAATAATCATGCCACGGTGGAAACATTTCCACCAAGTCTTTCTGCAATATCGCGAAATGAAAATCCACTTTCTCGTAGCCAAATTGTACGACCTCGTTCAAACTCGGTGAGCTGTTTATAATGGCTTCTTCGTCTTCTTAAAAGATATTCCTGGCTAACATGAACGCAATTCGTCCAATTTCACGGAAAAATAATACACACGAGCTTCACAACACGCTTTTAAAACAAGCCTTATTTGCGTGTTCTGAGTGACGCCAGCTGCGCCACACTTATGCGCGGAACACGAAATTTCAATCGATGTCATCTTTCAGTTGTATAAACACGCCTACCAAATTTCGTTTATCTGACACAAATCTTTCTTGGTGTTGGGATTTTTTTTCCGCCAGTGTATTATATAAATAGATAAGATAAATAAGACAACATTATAAAGAGGGGAATCCATAATACCACCCAGAGTACCGGTGGGAAAGAACCCACGATTTTAGCATTCGAAGCAAAGCTACTACATTAGAGCCACCGAGGCCCTGACGCACTCAAAGATATACTCTACGTTATGAAAAGCACATTTACCAATCGTATTATGCTAAATTTATGAGTGTTCCTTGTCATTCATTCAGCTACTATAGACTTGTGTTACTATTATCTTATATGGCTATTTGATTCTACAGTTTTCAAGAACTGCAAAATTAATCCAGATAATATACATTTAGCTCAACATAATTTTAAAGAATAGATTGAAGTACGAGCATTATTCTCTCTCTCTGAATGAAAAGTGAGAAAATAACTTTTTCTAGCAATAGATTTTATTAATATGTATTTCCTTAAAGAAGCAACAGCATACATATACTTTTGTTTCGAATGAGTGCAATAGAAATTCAGAATATGAGATATTTCAAAAACAAAGTATGTTTTAAAACTTTTAATACAAACATATTTGCATTGGAAATCGATACTAATTAGTGTAATTGATGAAAACATGAAATCTCCACTGTCTTACGATCATTTATATGAAAGCAATTAATCTAATGAAAAAGACTGTATTTAGAGCATTTCAAGTTGTGAGATTGCTCACGAAGTGCTTTTTTCTTTCACCACCCTAATAATTTGTTTGACACTGTAAATTTAATTTATGTCTTTCGCAATCATGAATTGTAATAGAACCCTACACGCCATTTCTCTCTTTGGCTCATCATAAGAACTAATTGTCCTCCTTCATCTGAAAATGTACCGGAGTTCAAGTACGTTCAAGTGAGAACAAAAAGCAATCCGTTTTTACTTAAATCAGTCATAAAAAACTCTTTATTTCTCACTATTTATGCTAAAAAAATGAGGAGGCAAAACGAAAATATTTTATTGGTCTACAAAATGTTATTTTTCCTATTTCAATGCAGCGTTTTTTTTTCAACTCCAAAAAAGAGTACAATTAAAAACATAACTGCAATTATTTTTAATGCATTAGTGCTGTATTATGTGATATCAAGCAACGTTATGCTCCTAATTGACTCAAAAGTATCTCCTGTAACGTTGGCTAATAATGTATTAGTGTATATATCAACGATTCACAGAATTGTTTTGATATTTAGACTGCACCAAATGAAAAACATGGTATATCACTTACATCAGTCAGTACAAAACTTAAAAGTGAAACGAACGAAAGTGTATCGTTTTGTACTTGTATGGACTATATTTAGTATTGCCATCTACATCATACTTTTTATTTTAAGTGCAATAGCAATCATCAATTCCAGAAACCTATTTTATATTGGATTCCTAAAATATAGCTGGAAAAAATATTTTGCAGTTCGTGTAACTTTTGCCGTAACATATACCTTTTTTTATTTTGTTTTCCTAATTTTTCCTGTAAATACATTTTCAATTTTTTATTCCTTCGTTTGTTTTAACATCCGATTGTCAATTTTTGCAGTCAATTCTAGACTACGAGTAAGACACGGTAAGTTAAATTGCGAATTTTTTTTAGCTTTTTACAGGTCTTTCAAAAGATTGGTTGAGGAAGCTGATGCCATACTTTCATTTTTCATGTTTACTGCGTCCTTGTACTGCTCCGTTTCAATGTATTTCGGGCTTTCAATTGTGTCTCATGCAGATACTTTTCCCGATATGGGATCAAGAGTTTCAGTTGCTATGCTGTGCATACTTAACTTGAGCTCTTTTTTCGGGATGACAATCTTTGCAACTTCAGTGCATGAAGCTTCAAATAATTTGAACACGAATTATCTTTTTCTTATGGACGACAGTGAGGCAAAGCCGATGGTTCGTCACAAATTTTTCGCAGTTATTAGGAATGACATATGCTTGACTATTTGGAAGATGATACCAATAAAGAGAAATGTAATCCTAGCAATAACTGGAACGTTTCTTACATACTGTATATTATTAGA